>VZRF01008663.1:284259-373242 GCA_013396875.1 Vireo altiloquus | reverse complement strand
GGAGGGGAGGGGGAGGAGCTCGCGCCAGGGGAAAAAAAGTTGGGAACAACTTTTTCCCATCCCCGCCGGGCCGCGCCGGGAGGAGCCGCCCGCCGCCCCCACCCCCCGCGCTGCCCCGCACAGCCGGCAAGGCGGGGGGGCCCAGGCAGCTCGCTCAGGGTGGCCCGAGCAAACTAAAATTAACTGGCTGCTTTCTGAACAGGCTTTGAAAATGCGAACGGCTGCCTGTGCCCGGAGTTATTAAAAAGGAAGAAAAAAAAAATCTAGAGTAAGGAAAAAAAAAAACCCCAAAGCCAGCGCCCGGGTACGTTTGCAAAAGGAAGAAAAAAAAAATCTAGAGTAAGGAAAAAAAAAAACCCCAAAGCCAGCGCCCGGGTACGTTTGCAGAGTGATCCTATTGCGTAGCTGGGATGTTCGTGTCTGTGCGCCATCGCCTCCCCAGCGTGGGGGGTTTGATTTGTTATCGCAGCATGACCGTTGCTTTTTGCTGGCAGAATAAGTGCTTTATTCATGCAGATCTAAGCACTAGCTGGGGGAAAGCAGCTTTTTTCCAAACGTCCAGTGTTACCTAAGCAAAGAGGAGAAATTTTAAATCCCTATTTGCGCTGCTGCGATTCCTAAAGAGACTCGATTAAACAGTGAAAAACCAGGAGTTCCTCTGTGAAAGCACCCTGCTTGTGGGAGAGAAAATGGCATAGGTGGGAGAGGGCTGTTACCAGCCTGCTAGGCCGAGCAGATCTAGAACTAGACACCAACACACGTTTGCTGAGGACAGGAAGGTGGGGTTTGCAGCATAGCTGTGTTTTGAGGGGCATTGCCAGAACACGGGGAGCTGGGACCATCCAGCCAAATGTGTAGGCAGAGCATGCCGCCGGCAGCACAGAAGGGGTGTGCTTGACAAAAGCCCGGCAACAGGGCCTGCTTCTGCTTCACCGGCCCGTGAGAGTTTGTGCTCAAAGACAGGCTCGAGCCAACTATTATTCAACTTACCCCATCCTTCCCTTTGAGGACAGAGGTCCCCCTGAACTGTAGTACTCAAATTCTTACTTTTACTCCTTTGCTCGGAATTGTGCTTCCATTAGCAGCTAAGCAAAGCCACCAATCCGTGCCATCCTCTAGGGCAGTTAAAGAGAGCAGGGCTTGGCTCAGGGAGCTCCAGCAGCAATTGTTGGACAAATGTTTTCCATATCCTCTACTGCTCATGAACAATGTGTCCTCATGCCAATAAGACCATAGTGCTGCAGCTTTTGTTACATTTCTTAAGAGAAGTTGACAGTTATAAACAGGCTTGCTAAAATAAATTTACTCTTCTTAATGGAGATGTTTTTAAAAATAATACTATGCATATAAAAGAATACATATGGGAAGGACTAGCTAGGCATGGCTGCAGCAGTTCCTTCTGCAAAAGAAATCTTTTCTAGTTCCTCAGTTATAGCTGTTTGAGAGTGCCTTAGAGGAACTTCAATTTTACAGTTTTTTAAGGCTTATTATCTAAATTCCTTGCTTTTCTGCACCTAGTGACAAAGCAGGTTTTTGTGATACTCCTCACCTAAATAACCACTCAACAGACAAATTTACTTGAATTTGTCTATTCTATTGTTTGGTTTGTAGCCACTAGTAGCTTTCAATAAAATTATTCTTTCCACAGTTTTTTGGGGGTTTTTTGTGGGGGTTGTTTTTCTGTTGTTTGTTTTGTGGTTTGTTTTTTTTTTTTGGTCGTTGTTTTGTTTTGTTTGTGTGTGTGTTTGTTTGGGGTTTTTTTGTTTGGCTTGATTGGGTTTGTTTTGGGGGGGTTTGGTTTCCTCCTTCTCCCCTCTGCTCACCTGATCTGTAATAATCACCTTAAAGCCTCTATTTTTCACTTTGGCTTATATGACTGTCTTCATCTGCAAAGCATTTTGTGATATTCACTATGAAAAACATTGGATGATATGAGATGTTTCACTGGCAGGCAACAACAATGCAGAGAAAGTAAAGCAACCTCAAACTTTCTGCCCCATGCATCGCTCATTCTGATTTCTGTATGTAAAGAAACAAGTTCAGAGCTAGTAAAATTGTATAACAAGCCCTTCAGCAATGCCTTTCAGCAGTGGGGACACAGTGACAGAAACTATTCAGAGTAAGGTATGACAAATCCAGTGGGAAGACTTTAACTGGACATTTATTTACAAGACGAGGCAGATGGCATCAGTGGCTCCCCCAGTTTTCTGCTGGTCCCATTTGTTAGAGTCATTCATCCAAACCATGGTATGAACAAAAAGATGACTGGGGTCTCTGATACATGCTATAAAAGCATCCTTTACACTTACGAACATAATGTAGAATCAAAGTGAAGCAAAAGGGGAAAAAAAAAAAGGTCAGCAGAAAGGAAGAAGGATTATGTCCTAGATTATTTCTTAGGGAGAGAGGAGAGTAAACTTATCACATGGAATGATGCTGGTAGGTCATCCCAGATGGCAGCAATGTGCAACAGGATTTACTAAGATGGATGAAGAAAGTCTTTTGGGCATGTTACCAAATTCCAAGATCTTTTTTCTATTTAGACCCACAGGGAGATGGGAAAAAATCACTGAGAGAGGCAGTGGCAGTCTCACAATGGCACACTGTGGTGTAAGAAAATCCCAGATTCCTAGGTCAGCCTAAGACATCCTGACAGCTTTCAGGGGACAATAAAGAGAAGGAAAAGAAAAAGGAGCAAAATTCATTATTCTGGAACACAGGTTACTCCAAAGCATCCAGAACCTCTGTAATTACCATCAGCTACAGTTCTAACGGCAGCCTGCAAAATTACTTAAATTTCTTCCCAACAGGAGGGATCCTCATCAGCACAGTAAGCACAGCAGCCACCGTTAGCCAGGTTATCAGTCACCCGGAACAAAGGCACTGCACAAGACTTTGCAGCATCGACAAGTTGTCTGTTGCAACCACAGAGCAGTTCAAAAGGTTTTGTCTAAAAATCTCCTAACTGCTAATATTCTAAGTACACTGCATGGTCTGCACAAGCAAAGTCCTGGCAAGTCCTAGATTCCAGGATATATTTGCAGTCTCAGGTGTTGCTACCAACTCTGGAGCTGTCTGGCTAGACTACTGTGCACAGGGAGGAATTGTTAGGAATAAACAATTATCTGTCTTTTTACTAATTTAAAAATAAATTCAGTTCAACTTCCAAGCTCAGTCAAAGTGAGGAGTGGCATCCCTACATGATGTCTTTTCCTGCTGTTTTAAAGCCTCCTTAGATGGTGCCAATATAATTTTCCTTGTTTCCTATCCCATCTGATAGAAAACTGTTCCCATGGGGGGAGGGAAATCAAAACAAAACACCTCCTCCCTGCCCCACCACTTATTTTGAGTGCCTGAGGGAGAACATTTTCAGATTACCCTTTGCGAGGCTTTCAGTTCTCCTTGCCCTCAGAAGTACAAAGGCCATTCCTTCCCCATTCCCCTTTCCACCCACAGAACCTTGCTGGACCTCACCTCCCTTAACGTCCTACTAACCAGCATTGCCAAAGACCCGGTGCTCGCTGCCGGGTGAGCTGTGAGATTTGTCCCAGTTACTTTTAGTAAATAACTTTTATGACACTTTTAACCTCGACATTTTGAAGCATGCTTACATACAGCCTTACATGATCAGACAGGCTATTGAGCTAAGAACATCAAAATTTGCACTCCCTAAAGCTTAGTGGAGAAATGCCAGGAGCCTGGGGGGAAATTATGCATTTGCCTATTTTACATAATTATTTGCATAATTAGAAATAAAATGTTTACAGTATTATATCTGCTAGCATTTCTATCAGTCTGATAGATTAGTCCAAATTACCTCTTGTTGGAGCTCATAAAAAAAATCCAGTCTTTCTGTAATGAAGTGGAGAGCCTCGTATTTCATGGGTAGGGAGTGGGAAAAGCAAGCCCCTGCCCCCCACCACAGACCCTTAATTCGAAATTAGACAGAAGGAATTGATTGAAAAGAGCATATGGGGAGGGCACAGGTGACAAAAGGAAGAGGCTACTGCTGGAGGGGATGTGGCTTCCCACAGCAAGAAAGGTAAAAGCTCTTTGCACCATGGATTTATAAAATAATTATTAGTTTATGAAGTAGTATCCCAAAGGATACAGAAAAGTAGCACTGTCCTCCACATTTATGGTCAAGCTGGGGGAAACTTTAGAAAGCATTCACAAGAATGAGCTATCAGGCTGATAATGGCCTTTATCTCTAAGATCCATGAATAAGAAAACAAAACCTGAAGTTGATCTGCTCATCCCCCACTCAGCAGTTCATTGAGGACACCAGTTACATTTTAACCCTTGCATGATACTTTGAAATCCCCGGTTTCTTTAAAGTGAATTTAATCTGCTTTCTCAGAGTTTTAGGGCTGCAGAGGGCCTTTGGTCTAGAACCCAGGAAAATCCTCCCTATGTGAGTTTCTTAGGCTGAGTGCCTTTCTAACAAGACAAATTGTCTACTGGCAGCAGTATTATCAGCCAGGCCCTGTCACCATTATGTCTGGGTGCAGTATACTGCAGTATGAAGAAGGGAATTCCAGAAACAGCTGGAAAAGATGACATTTGAGTCTGCAGCCCTCTTTCCATCAGTGAGGAAGATCCTGTTTTGAGAATCTGGATGTATCATAGGAACAGACAAACTTACTTCCTGATCATTTAAATCTTAAAAGGTGCATCCTTAAAAAGCTGGACACTTTCTAGACTGCTGTAGCTGATTTTGGCAGATTCTATATACACCGGAATATGTGACATATCAGCCTGGGCAGCACCAGGAGAAGAACTGCTTGGGATGGACCTGCCCCAGGCTCCCTGAGCTGGCCACTTTCTCTTGGTTTCTTCAGGAATGGCAATCTCATGGATGCTCCAGCTTATCCTGAGCTTCTCCCAGTGTCTGTGGAAATGACTCACAGATATGCAAAGGTCTCTAGCAGAGTTACTCCTTGATTTATAATTCTAAAACTATTAGAGATCCAAACAAAAATAAATATACCCTTACCTGCTTGCTCTCATAACCATGCAATGTTTTTTAGGAAGCTGACTAGTGCCTTTATGGTTGAAGCTCCCCACCCCAGAACTTGTCCATACCATGGGCCCATGGCCTAGTCTGGACTATCTATCAGACATCCCTTTTCCTCCAAAACTCAGTGATTTTGTTCCTTCAGTGTGATTCCCCTTTCTGTAAACTCCCCTTCAGTTTCTGAGGTCAAAGACAAATGCCAACACCTGATCTCTAGGTCCTTCCTGAAGGAGCTTCTCAATTACAAAACCCTGCCGAAAAGCCTGCAGAAAAGCCAAAAAAATACTGGTTCTCCTTCCTTGGGCCAGCCAATCCCATAGAGCTGTCCCATTTGTCAGCTGCCATTAAGGCAACCAATCTCTTAGCAGGGAGCATTTCTGCATGCAGCTCTAGCAATGTAAGGCTGTTACAACTGAGGTACATAAAACTTTAATGAAAAACAGCCAAGTTTCTCAAGTTTGTGCATAAATTTCCCAGCTCACTGCAGATGGTGCCACAATATTTTTGAAAGCTGAATTATGTTTTGCTTCTAGCCCCAGGGCTGGTGTGGACATTGTGACTGGTTGCTCTGATCACTCTCTTGTTGATGCCCTTTGGTTGTGAGGGGTGCTGCAGTGGTCAGATGCATCGTGATACGCCTTTTGTCATTTATGCCCAACCTTGGTTTAGTTTTCTCTTTCTGTAAATTCATCTATTTGAGGTTACATTTTAAATCTTCTTTAATGCACAGACTGAAGGCTTGCACTTGTCCTGTTTGAGTTTTCACTTGTTTCAATGGAAACAGCAGGATATTCATCAAAGCCACAATCTCTGTTTATGTAGGAAGAAGACCTGGATTTAGCCCAAAATAAGAGATGGGAAAGATCCATTATATCTTTTAGGTCCTATTGATTCCAGGATGATTTTTTGCCTTTTCTTTTATACCCCTTTTATATACCCTTTTACCTAGTTTTCATGTATTCTTAGTGCTTTTAGCCCACATACTTGTAATTCTTTAAGTTTGATAACTTAGCTGAAGGCCCACTGTTCCATTAGGCCAGGAGACCAAACATCCTGGAAGCCTCACAGTCAGGAGGTCAGAAAGCCCCAGATACCGAGGTCCTTTCAAGAACACATTCTATAAACTCTGACAGGCCCATCCAAGGGGAGATTCCTCAGAATGGGGGATTCATTCAAGTCTCTCATGGGGGAATCCTTGATAGATATGCTAATTTGCAAGGCCTATAGACTGTATGTGCAATGTATCATGAGGGTGTGTTTCAGTGTGCAATTTCAGGGTGCATTTCAGTGTGCATTTTGGGGTGCACTTCGGTGCATTCCACCTGAATGAAGTGCTGCACCTAAGGGTCCTTAAATAAATACCAAGGTAAAAACCTCTTTTCCCCATAACTGTGTTTGGCTTTAATTTTAAGACCAGGGAAAGGCAACACTATTACATATGATAGTGGTAAAATTAGTCTAATTTAAAATGCTGAGAATAATGGGACTCTTGTCATCTTTCTTGGGATGTGGTTCTACCATCTAACAATCATACAAGCAGGAAGCCACTGCCTGATGTTCAAACAAATGGTTTATCTTTGCTTGGTTAAGACTCACTAAAGATCAGTGCAGCCTTCAGAAATATGTTGTTTCCAAAGCTTAGAAAACAAGGGAAGAAGAGCTGTTATTCAATACAGAATCTGCCAGATGTCTAAAGAGGCTAAGGAATTCCTAAGCCTCTGTTTACAAAATCCTGTCTCCTCCCATGAATGCTTGAATTACCAATCACTTCTACTGTCCTATGTTTAGAGTGAGATTTCCTTAACCAACTGCACTTTTTGGATTGGAAAGAGAAACAAACATTTTAATTACTTCTCCCTCTTCTTAATGGGCTTGCACAAACTAACCCCTGTTCTCCACAATTACATTTAAACTGTTACAAAGAATTATTTCTTCCTTTGGTTCCAGTCATGCCCTGGAGTCCCACTTGCCATGGTGGTTCTCTGCTTCGAGGACACTTGAAGGTTTGCTGTGTAGGGCTACTGCCTGCTGCATCCCTGCAAACCCCTGAGATGGATGATGCTGCCATGTGGAGAATTTCCCTTTCCACAAGGGCCCCCAGGCTGCAGTGACCAAACAGCATTTCAATGTAGCAATGCTGTTTAAGGGAAAGGGACAGAGGTCTAACACTGATGCTTGCAGACAGCTCCCCTGAGAAACTGGGATCCTGAGGTTTGTGGACCAGCATCACATCTCTCCTTTACCTTTTCTTTAATCACTTGTTTTCAAACTATGATTTCTATCTCAGTGTCAGCCTGCATTAACTGCACTCTCTTGGAGCTGGGACCACTGGTACTGGCTGGCGCTGGAGATATTCAGCTGATTTCCTTTCATGGAGGAAGGGGAACCAGAAAGAAGCACTTCAAATAAGTTCCCTCCTCATGGAGTCTCTGCAGGGAATGAGGGCCCATTTTCTTAATTACATGTTCATTAGTATGTTTAGTGCTCTCCTCCCTCTCTTCCCCCAGCCCTGCCACCTGGGAGTTCCTACTATGTTACTGGAAAGCCACAGAGGTTTATTTAAATACCACATAGTCAGATTGGAATGAAAAGCTATGAAGCTTCCCCTCTTTAATACTTTTTGAAATTATTTATGGGCTATGCTTCTTGCCTACGTAGAAGGTGCCTTCTGAGATTCCTGCAAGTCAATGCAGAAATAGCTGTTTGAATTGAGCAATAATTAGAAGCAGATGGAGCAAAGCAAAGCATCACAGAAATCCCATTCTGCTAAAGAAACACTGCTGTCTGAAATAGATTTCCACTGCATGTAACATTTTCTCATATGGGCTAAAAAGAAATAACATCATATGTCTGGTTTGCACCTACCAAAGCTGGGAAATTCAAAGTAACATCTGCAATTTTGCTCTGAATTCAGTCTCAATCTGCATGCTGTTTGCAGCCCCTACTTTTGCCTGTACCACAGTTATGATTTCTTTTCTTTGCTAGACCTTGGAACAATGGGCATTCAGTTACTTTTGTGAATGTGTGTATATTTATTTTGGTTTTTGTTCTCAATCTTTGGTGGATTTTGGTGGTTGTTTTGTTGTTTGGGGGGTTTGGTTTGTTTTGTTCGTTTTAAAATGAATTAAAATTCTAGGAAAATGTGACTAAAAACACATTACAATATTTAGTAATCCACAGACTCAGTCTGGGGAAGGTACTCAGAGCTCTCAAATCCTAATTTGCTGCCAAATTCTTATGTGCTTGCTGTAATGGATTGTTTCACTCCTGACTTCTAAAAATAACACATCCTGCTCTCATTGCTCCCACAGATCATCCCCTTAAGTTTAAAGATAAGTGAAACCTCACAGCATCTCAAAGGCAGCTGTACAGCTCTCAGGCTCAAATTTTAACTCTGTTTCTCGTTTGCTTTCCTTATATGAGTGCAGCTGTATGCAGTTTGCTGAGGGGCTTTTGTTGAACCCTTTGTTGGGGTGAGCTGATTTTCTTTCAATGATTATAACTTATTAACCTGATAGAAAGCCATAAAGTCATATTTTGGTCAGCTGCTACACGTGTCCAGTAAAGCTGTGATTTTAATGGTGGACTTGTTCATAATTACGTTCAAATTTTCTACAGGCCAGGATCCATACTACAGTGTAAGGGAGTCTTCACGAGCCATTTTAGAAAGCAACAGTTTTAAAATTGCAAAGCTACACAACTCACTATCTCTGAAAACGTTAATATTGTAGCACTTCAAGGTGTTCTAAACTCGTGCCACTCGAGAGTGTTTACAAACAGGCTTGAGGGTTTCGCCTGGAGCAGAAGTTACTCCTAGAAAAAAAAAAATCGGATTTTGAATGAAATCGTAAGGGTTGGCAAGTTGCTGTTTCCTTTCTGATGTGAGTGGGCGGGCGTGTGCGAGGCCCTGCGAGGCCCTGGCCAGAGCCTGTCCCGCAGTGCTGCTCCCAAGAACCTGTCCCACAGTGCTGCTCCTGAGCTCCTGTCCCGCAGTGCTGCTCCTGAGCTCCTGTCCCAGTGCTGCTCCTGAGCTCCTGTCCCACAGTGCTGATCCTGAGCTCCTGTCCCGCAGTGCTGCTCCTGAGCTCCTGTCCCGCAGTGCTGCTCCTGAGCTCCTGTCCCAGTGCTGCTCCTGAGCTCCTGTCCCGCTGTGCTGATCCTGACCACACTTGGGGGGGAGTTGGGCACGTTGGGCAGGGGCTGGTCCCTCTTGTGGCGCGAGGAGCAAGCGTNGCTCCTGAGCTCCTGTCCTGCTGTGCTGATCTTGAGCTCCTGTCCCGCAGTACTGCTCCTGAGCTCCTGTCCCGCACTGCTGATCCTGAGCTCCTGTCCCACAGTGCTGATCCTGAGCTCCTGTCCCGCAGTGCTGATCCTGAGCTCCTGTCCCGCAGTGCTGCTCCTGAGCTCCTGTCCCAGTGCTGCTCCTGAGCTCCTGTCCCGCTGTGCTGATCCTGACCACACTTGGGGGGGAGTTGGGCACGTTGGGCAGGGGCTGGTCCCTCTTGTGGCGCGAGGAGCAAGCGTTGCAGCCAGAGCTGTGCTGTAGGAAGTGGTGCTGGGAACAGCAATAGGTGGCATCCCTCTGTTTGACCCTGCCTCCCAGCTCCGTGCTGCTGTAGGTGCGGGATTTTGCCTGGGGTGTGAAAACTGAAATTCCAGCTGCTGATAGCTATTAAAGTGCAACTGCTGAAACAGAAATGTTAATGCTGGTGTCTTTGCCAAACTCCTACTCGTTTATTTTCATAAAAGCTGTTGCTGGTGGGGGGGGATAATGTAGGGAAATGAGGTATAATATTAAAATAATTACTTTCTGGGCAAAGCAAACAAGTCCTCCTGTAGCATCCTAGCAGCTGCCCCACATGGTGTGTTGGCTGATGGTGAAGGACTTCTAATCCTGGAAACTCTGTATGAACATTGATAGTATTTTTTAAGGTTGCTGACCTGTGGTAATTTGCGAGGTGCTATAAATTGCTCTTACCTGAATTTGAATGAGGCAGCATCACACCAGTGGCTCCTGGTTCGGGATGCAGTAGGCTTTTAAAGTGCACCATTGTTGTCATTGTTATTATCCAAGTGGAGTGTAATCCTTGGTGCTTTCCTAGGCACAACAGTAAAGACATTTTCTGCCCAGCGAGATCTTATTCATGCAAGTTGTAGCAGAGAAGGATGATGACTCGTGAAGCAGCCTGTGGAAAGATGCAGTGGTGACTGTCCCCAGACATCCCCTGCCCTGCACCAGAGATTGCTTCCTCCAGGGCAAGGACATCTGTGCTCAACTCAGAGCCATTGTAGGACTGCTGTTGTGTGCCTCACTGTATTGGAGCAGCTCAGATTTGGCACAGGGTTACTTCCCTTCTTTGAGCTGCAAACTGAGGTGATTCTGGAATCACTGGAACCGCATTACTTTTGGCCCAGAGATCCCTGCATGAGGGGCAGCCTCTTGCAGGGGAGCAGCAGGGCAAGGCAAAGCAGTGGGAGCTGCTGCAGCCGTCTGATTTTCATCTGTTTCTGTGACTCAATACTCTCCCTGGCCACAAGGGTCAGCTCTTTGTGAGTAAAGTCTATACGCATTGCTCCCTAGGTATTACGCAGATATGGTGATTTTGGGCTTTCTAAAGCAACCTGGGCAGCTGAATAGTAGCAACTCACCAGACTCCAAATTTTCCAAACAGTTTTCCAGAGAAGTGCTCTGTTTTCCAAGAATGTCTAAGGTAGTTGTGCTTAAAACATCAAAGATCTAAAATTTAGACGTGATTCAAAAGCATATCTTAAAACTGGTCAGTTTTTGTTGTTGTTTGTTTTTTTAGCTAGATCAACTCTTCCTTTAAGATGGTCTCAGATTCTGGGCACCCACCACCAGGGCTGTGGGTGGCGAGGAGACTGAGGCCACTTCCAAGCCTCTTCAGAGGCACTTACCTGCTCCAGGGAAGCTGCAACTGAAGCCAGGCAGCTGAGAGAGCCAGCACAAATGGTATTTTGCTTAATAATTCCCTAGAGTTTGAGGGCTTGTTTCCTAACAGGGCCAGCTAAAAAAATCCAAGAATTGGCATGGGGGTTGTATAAAAATTCATTATTGCTTTTGTCCATCTTTAAAAGTATTGATTTTAAAAGTACATATTTTTGACTATATTTTTATCAAAATCACTTTTGAAAATAATTGCTTGTTGAAAGCCTTTTCATGAAAATTCAGTTTACTGGTAGTATTTGAAGTCATCTGTTTTTCAAACATGATGAAAAAATTACAATTGGGATAGGAGCTCATGTGGAAGCATAATGGGAGAAACCCCAAAATGTTTCTGAAAAATAGTTGACAAGAGTCTGTTTGTGACAATCTCTTCATGTTCACTAGCATACAGCTAAAAGAAAGATCAGGTCCATTTTTAATGTGAAAATGCCCAAGTGTTTGCCTCTATAAACAGAAACAAAACCAAAAGCCGGGTAAACCCAAATTGTATAGCCACAGAGCCCAAGCACCCCCTTGCCTAGAGGAGGAATTAGTGGCTTGCATAATCAAGCCTGGGGAGCTCATTTTGTCATGCTCAAAGGGCCGCAGTGGTGCAACAGTAGGGGTGGAGGGATCAGCACGCACCAACAATGAATTCCCTTCATTTTTCCATTTTAAGGCCTGAGTAGAGGAAATGCAAAGCTCTTCTTTTTTGCTCTCTCCTTTCCCCCCCCCCTTCTTTTTTTTTAAGGGTAGATGAAAAGAATGAAGCAGTAAAGAAGCCAGGTTGACACCTGTATCTGTGACAGCTCAGGCAAGGAGAATAGTGGGAAAGGATCTGCTGGCAGCAATTTGAAACTGTCCCCTTCCTGACTTGGAGCCTTTGACTGATGGTGCAGCTTTGTGCAGCCATATGGTCGAACATCTTGAAGGGCCGGCAAAGAGATGCTGGTGCCAGCACTGGGAAGGGGAACCAAGTCATTATTGGAAACCAGATCTCGGAGAGAGGAGCCATTAAAACAAAATTTTACTTCATGCTTGACTGTTCTCTCTGTGCACAGGACCCAGCGTGGCACTGCAGGAAGGAGAGGCCTTGCCTGACTGCCAGGCACAGCTGTGCCGAGCCATGGTTAGAAGGAAAAGCTTCTTCCTCAGTGCTTAGTGCACAGTGTGGTCTCTTCACAGTGCAGCATTTCCCTCTTTGCACTCGTTCACACCCTCACTCTTTTTATTTACCCAAACCCAAACTTGGCTTTTTTATAAGCTGCCACATAGGTTCTCCCTGTATTGCAGTACCAGGAGGATAAGGTTTGTTCTTCCAAGGCTGCAACTGAAACCCAAGGAGAGCAGAGCTCCCTGACCAGGGCCCCTGGCAGCACTGGTGCCCATTAATGTAAAGCAGCACCAGGGCCAGCAAGATAAGAGTTGTAATGACCACCGTGGGTTCCTGCTTTCCCTTTTATTACTCGGTACATTACATTTGTTTCCAGCAGAGAAGAGTTTATGTGTGTGTGGCTGCATCGGTTGTGTTGGACCGAGCTCCCTACATGGTTATGTGGATGGACTCCAGGGACAGAGCTGCACTTCCCCTTAATAAGCTCCTCGCACCACATTAAAGATAAAAGGGGAAGGGAAATATTTATATTCTGACAAAGCAGCTCTTCCCTTCAGGCTCTTGTTTTATTTATTAGCTTGCTCTGTCCCTCTCTTGCAGTTTTTTCTCTCTGTTTCAGTGCCTGTGCTGTCTTTTTCTCCTTTATTCACTAATTTCGTCCCTGGGAGACAGTGACAGCGAAACTTAAGAATCGCTGCCCAAGACATCAGATTCACATTGTGTAATTCCCAGTTGATAACTACGACTCTCCCCCATCTTTGTTTTTTAACACAAAGTAATGATTTATGGTGCTTAAACAATTGAATACATTACATCTGGTTTACTCCAATTGCTTTAGATGAAACTGTAGAAATAGGGTGAGTTGGGTTTCTGATGGTTGTTGTTATTCGTTTGTTTTTTATACATTGCAACACAGATGCTAAATATCCTCCCTTGTTTGTGTAGGCAGTGGAAACCACTATCATTCTTGTCTGGAGAAGCCCTTACCGAGGCATGACACAGCTACACAGAGACCTTTCTAACCTCATTCATCAAATGCTTCCTTTCCTCTGAGGCCTTATCCTGGGGGACCATTCATTTCCTTCGACTAATATCCCATACGAAAGGAATCTTGGGTAGATTCCTGCATCTCAGTCTAGCTCTGAATTTGTACAAAGGTTCAAGAAGACAAGCAAAATGTGTTATTCTTGTCTTCTGCTTCTTTTGCTCCTTCTCATACATTAAAGAAAACCATGATCTAACTTACAATGCCAGGGGACACCAATGTACATGTTATAATTCTTTTTAGAACTTTATGTTTTGTGATACAATCACGTAGCCCTCTGCTAAGAGTGAGGCAGCAAAATTAAAGACTTGGTGCCCATAAGCGTCAGCTCTCTGACATTGTTGTGTTTCTGTCTGTTAAAGAACTGCAAAATATCTGCAAAGCACAGCCTTTACACCACCAGATTAAGTGGTGTAAACTGCAAACTGCCGGATGAATGAACTGTAGCTGGTTGGGGGAGCCGACTGGTTTTTTACAGTTCACAATGCTGCCCTCCCAAAAAGCACCACAGCTCTGCTTCCAGACTGATCGGGAAGGTAAAGGAATTTGTTAATTGATTTTTCTTCCTCCCATATCAATTAAAGGAGCCAATCTAGGGAGATGTGTGCTCTTCTTTCTTAGTTAATTAATCCTTTTCCTTTATCTTCACAAATAATGGCAATAAAGCAATTAGCAAAGGATTTACAGGGTGTGGAGTAGTGAGAGATTCCTCTGGCCCCTCTGCAGCTCAAGCTGTTCAGCAGTGCTGCAATTCAGGCTCTCTAAAGGGATTTGTGTCCCCCACCCTCTGCGGTGTGGCTGCTGAAAGCCCAGCCTCCTCAAGATGTGAAATCCTCAGCTCGCCTTCCCCTAAGGGAGAATTAACAGCTTCGGTGCCAGTCACTGGGACAATGGCACCAGCCCTCAAAGGCGACAGGCACCGGCTGCTGGTGGCACTACTGTCTCCACAGCCCCATAGCCTGTGGCTCCCAGGGATGGTGCAACGGGGCAGGGAGTGCTGAGCAACCCCATCCCCTCAATCCTGCTAGAAAAGCACTCTCTGCTCCCTCCCTCCCCTGTCCTGACCTTGTCCCACCGCTCCAGGCCATACCCAGGCTCTGTCTCTCTGAAAGCCCTCAGTGAGTGGTTCAGTTCTCTCAGCCAGTAGAAGAGGAACCTACCTAGGCTGTAAACCCTGCAGGAGAGGAACATACAGGAGGAGCGAGCTGCCTGTCCTGTCTGTGACAGAGAGGTGTTGATTGGGTTTTGGCATTCTCTCCAGGTGTTAGGGCTCACCTGAACAGCTGTCTCCAAGCTCCCTGACACAGCTGCCTGGAAGGTGGATGCCTTTTGTGGAAAAGACAGCAGCTGCACAGTGGGGTTGCACTGGTGGAGAGAGCAGCATCTCCCTATGGGCTATTCACACCCTGACAAGGCATCTGTCCCTGAGCTCATTTGCTCAAGATAGCCTTTATCAGCAACTCTCCTTGGTTGTTTCCTTCCTTTGGAGTGTGCAGCTGAGTCCTGGTCACCTTTGTCCAAGGCAGCAACGAAGACCATACATGTTCCAGCATCAGACTAAAATAAGGGCACTACTGACAATTTATAATTCATGTGTTCATGTGTTGGGTGGTTAAGCTAAGGCAAAGCTCAAGGATTTCAAGTATTTTTTAGGCATGATTGGAAGCCAGTGTTTTGTCATTTCTCAGTGTGTTAAGGGTGTTGTGACCTGCTTCTGCCACTTACCCTCACACCCCTATGCAGGACTTGACATGGAGAGTGTGAGAGTTGGCCCCACAGCTGGTAGGACATCACCCTTTACTGGTTTTGACAGTTTAATTTAGTGGTTCTGAATCATCGTTTCTTATTATTTGTCTATAAATTGAATCATAGAATCCTTTAGGTTGGAAAATACTTTTAAGATCCTTGAGTTCAACCATTACGCTGGCACAACCAAGTCCACTGCTAAACCATGTCTTGAAGTGCCACATCTATATGTCTTTTAAATTCTTCCAGGGACAGTGACTCCACCACTTCCCTGGGCAGCCTGTTCCAATGCTTGATAGTCCTGTCAGCAAAGAAACTTTTCCTGATATCCAACCTAAACACTCTGGTGCAACTAATGTTATTAGTCAAACTGTAAGTTTGCTGATAATATCTCATTTAAGAGAAGCTTTACAGAGTATTATTTTTTCATATGTTTAAGGGTATTACCAGCATGTAAGAATAAGCAACAAGTCCTGAAGCGCTGTAGCAAGAACCATCCACGTGTTCAACCTCCTCCTTTCTGCCCACAGTTCCCCCTCTGCCTTCTCATTAGCAGCAGTGGTGTGTTGCTGCAAGGCCCATCTCCACCCTCCTTCTAAAGGCACAAAGAGCTGGAGATGAAAATCTCCCTCTTCTGTGCTCCTAGCTATGGAAAGTGGAAGCCCTTCTGATACCCTGAAACACAGTGGCCTCAGAAGGGCAAGCAGATCCCAGCAGCCCTGTGTATAGTGGTCAGTGAAGCAGTCCCTCCAGCACCAGAGCCTTGAGGGAACAAGCACTTGGCTCTGAGCACCACCACCCTGTACTGGCTTTCAAGCTTTCAAAAGAAAAAGAGAAAAAAGGTCCCATCCTAATATGTGAGTTATCTGCAGCCATACCATCAGCCAGTGGCCCCTGGTGGGTCTTAGGCTAGATGCTGAAAAAGGAAGCAACTGACTGCAAGAACCTAAAGAAATCGTCTGTGGATGAAGAATGTGTTCAGGCAGGATAGTGCCCAGCCATCCTTCAGCCGAGGTGTTTTCCCTTGGTGAAAGTGTGGCAGGGCTGGCAATATATTTGGTTGCCCCTCAGCCTCCTGTAACCATCCCAGCCAGCTTGGTTGCTCTGTGCTGCTGTTGTGTGTCCTGCAGGTTTAGTGGACTGCCTAAAATTTGTGAAAACATTGGTAAGCTCTAGAAAGCATATTCTGCTCTGGGCTGCTTCATCAGACTAATTTCCTACCTCCCAGTTTAGACTCCACAAGAATAATATTTTGATGTAATATACATGATTTTAACTACATAGCCACTAAATATTTCTGGCTTGGGTCAGTCCTTCTGTCACTGTGAGGAAGTGTCTTGGTTTTTTTTTCTATTATGTTGCTTGCTTGCTTGCTCACTGCTGCTGTGCCTATCTCTATTTTCAAATGTAAACTTGCTATGCCACTATCAAGTGCCAGTGAAGAGATGTGGATGTTCTGTGTGACAGCGTGTGTATAGTAGATGCATATTTGTCCTTAAGGCAAGATGCAATGTTTCATCCAGAGGGAAAGAAGAATGACCTTTAGTCTGTCTGGGTATTTTACAACGTGTCCTTCCTTTTCTGTTTCCTGTGAGGTTAAAGACCTGCTGGTGATGATTAAAAGTTCTGCAGTTTCTTCTCTCTCTAAATAGTTTTTTGAGTTATTTCAGAAGCAAGAAAGAGGCTAGAAAGGTTTAGTTGCATCTTCCTTTTCACCCTGATGTCCACCAAAAATCAGATTCTGTCACATTTTACTTTCTAACAAAAGTAAAACTTGGTAACCTTTCCCTTCTGTTCATATCCAGCAGCCAAACATCCCCCACCCCTCCCAAACAGATTCCCAGATGGGTATTTTTTGCAGCCTTCATACCAAGCTAACTTTCATGGTGCCAGCATGGGATCTCTAAACTGAAGCTTCTGGCATTTCTGGATCCACATATACTAGCACTGTAGCTGTTCGGACCCAAGTGTAGAAATGTATTCCTAATTATAGCAGAAATGGTGGCCAGGGTTCATATCAGATCTTTTTCCTTGGGCTCTTTTTCTAGTCCAGAACTGCTATATGTCTTTCTGCAGAATGCTGGCAAAGATACTGTCAAGAAAAAGCATAATAAAGTAGTGCCTGAAGATCATCTGTGATCGCAGAGGGTCTGCACATAAGCCCACTGCTTTGGGAAACATTGAATTTACTCTGCCCTGGCTTCACAGCTGATTCCAACTTGCACCACAAGCCCCTCTGACACTTCTAGGAAGTGTTGGACTCGCTTGCAGGGTCTCTGCAGCTGATCTGTGCAGATGCTGTGGAAATGTCTTTTGGACACTGAGTAACCTGGGACTGCTACCACATAGGTAGTTCCAGCTGGGGCATTGGACTTGGAGAAATCCCAGAAATCCTTGCAGAAGTCCTCTGAGTCTCCCTTCCTTCCAGACAAAATCCATGGGCAGAAGAGGGCACGTCCAATTAAAGCCAGACATGTTAGCCTTGCTCTAATCTGCTTGCTGGATGTCTGCAAGATGCAGAGAGATCAGGCAGAAGATGAATGGTGTGGCAGTCTAAAACCACACTTTGCTGTGAGTAATGTTAGCATATTGATGCAGCCTTTCATTCTCGGTGTTTGTCAGAAGTAATTAGTGTAAAGGTCTCCACAGGATCAACATTTGAAATACTTTTTCCACTCCATATTCTCTTTTCCCCCACTTTATAGTCTCCTCCACAGCAAACTGTGTTTGCTTCATGGCACATTTCTATGCAAAAGTTTCATTTATTTGCATTCATTCTGGCTTCATGATATCTGGGACTCTGAATTCTCTTACTGAATATGATCAGTTCCAAGTAGCTGGGAGATTGGATCAGGCCAGCCACCCAGCACCGAAGAATTGAAACTTCCCTAAATGAGAAGGAGGTAAAAATAAAATAAAAAGCTGGGCTCCAGGGGTAGGGCTTTTGGCTACTCAGTGAGAAGGCACTGAAGGAATCTTACTGGGCTATGGAGTGGCTGCTGGAATAACAAATCAAACAACACTAACAAAAAACCAGCATTTCCAGCCTATTCTCGTTCTGCCGTCAGCCTGCAGCCCCACACAGCAGCTCAGCTGCCTGGAGACAGGGCATTCCTACAGGCTCCCCAAAGTGCTAGCTTCTATGAGGAGGGGTGAATACCTTCCCAGGCCTGGAATGCCCTGCTCTTAGTTCATGTCCCCTCAGATAAGCGGTGACATCCCACCCAAATTAAACAAATCTGCCTGGAAATATGTCAAAGAAGAATTTCCTGGTTTAAATGCCTCTGGAAGTCACTACTCTTCTACATTCAACATTCAGATTGCAGCTGGGGCTTTCAAAAAACACAACTCGAATGAACAGCTATGGGTCATCCAGAAGGGGAGGGCCTGGCTTTGTGACTTCTGCTGAGCACTGGGGTGGGGAGAGCTGGAATGACCTAGCTCATCCTTCCTGACAGAGTGCAGCCAAAGAGGCCTCTGACCCGGACCCCTCCAATGGCTCTGAGGAATGTACCACCTTAGGTCTCTCTGAGACAGAAAAAAAAATCATATTCCAAAACTTAGATTAATTAGTGATCAGGCTGGAAAGGGATTCTGCCTTCACTGTGTTCCTTCCTCTCTCTGTGCAGCTCTGTTCAGATGTAAACATTACTTTTTGGTGGAGTTTTGGCTGCCTCTGTTCTGTACCTGACTCTTTCACTCACCCTCCTTTTCATCCCTGCAGATGGCTGCTTTCAGATTATGAACATGCTGCTTTAGGACAATTGAAATAGGGCCTTTTGTTTCTCAGTTTTTCCTCTCTGTAAGAAGGGCAGAGGTATTTGTGGGCAGGAAAAGATGGAGGAGCAAGCAGTTCACTGGAGATCGCCTTCCAATCAGAAAATCCAAGTGCTTAGCTAGAGCCCAGCCTCTTATAGAAGCATGTGGAAATAGAACAAAGCAAAATCAGAATTCCTTTCTCATCTTTGTGTAAAATTGGCATTAAGAATTTACCTGCCTTAACTACACTTTGTAGGGACAGCTGTGTAAAGGTTGTATTATGTTCTCCAGAGTACATTTTTACATTTTTACATTGCTGGTCACTGGCCGAGTCCATGACATGCAAAGCCCTCATTGTGCTTGCTGAAATCAGCTGGACATACAGCTTTTCTGCACTCAAGAGAGGGGGGCTCTTCAGTATCAAGACATACAGTCTCGTGTACATGAAGTAAATTAATGTAGCTTAATAGGATGATGTCCCTAGCTCCCTGGGACTGAAAAAAAGGGAGTATTATCTTTTTACCCTTCACCATGTTTTTAACAGCCTCTTACCTGGCTGCTATTCTATTGCCTTCTGTCCCTGAAATTAAGCTGCTGAAATCTGTGATATAAACCTGTACATACCTCTGCTATAGTATGCAATGTCTCAGCCTTCTAAGAGCAATGTACCAGGGAAGATACAGTATAATCATGCAGTAAATATAGGTCAGCTTCAGTAAATTGTAGCTTTTAGCAACTGGAACAATCCTATACACAAAAAAGGAAAGAAAATTCCCAGTGCGGGCATCAGATCTGTTCACGTGATGTGAACACACATGCTTGAACTGTACAAACACACAAAATAGTGAGGCTATGATGAAGAGCTACATAACAGCTGAGGAAATATTTGCAGTATTTTGTATTAAATTGATAACTGAAGCTAACTGAATTTTCCAGGATGTCTTCATTATCCCATTTATGTAATAATAGTTGGAAGAAAATGCTCTGCCTTCTGGAAGAACTGTTCTGTCTCTGGTGCAGAGTGTTTTACTTTTTACATGGAAAGCCTGACATTGACAAGTGACTTTTTTCTAAATTATGAGAGGGACGAAAAACAACCATTTTGTTTGAGTGTGGATTTGAATGAATTGATCAGCTGTCTGAATTACCTCAGGTGCCACAGCACCAGAACCCATCAAAGACTTCCCCAAGCTGATTTTGAAATCAGCTTTTAAAACCACTTTGAATTTCACCTTTTCCTTCTTATTCTGTGGCAAAATGATAATGTTCCACTATCAATCAAACAGAAAATACACAGCAAAACTGTAATTTATTTGGGATTGGCTAAACATGAAAAGCCAATAAAAATGCGTTAGCTGTTTTCATAATGTGACCAGAATCTTGTGGGTTTGTTTAAATGAAAACTTTTGTATCACATCAGTTCTTTGTTCAGTCTATAGTCTGGAAATTAATATCTAATGAGTGTCTAATCTGCTGCACTTTTCCTCATGACTTTGTATAAACACTGATTTATTTATTGTACTTTGGCTGTAATAATTTGCTGTGAGCTGGAATCACAGCTCTGGAACTATTCATTAGGGAACAGTAAACACTTGGCATCTTTTGAGTCAGTCAGGCTGTGTCTGAAGTTATTTGCTACAACATGGGTGGATCATGGGACTGAAGCTACTTGGTGCCAAAACCCCTATGTCTGACCTGTTGGCAGTTTGGGAGCTTTTCTTTGGACTGAGTGGTCTGGTTGCTTGAACCAAATGTTCCCCCCAAGGATGTGTTTTGAAGCTCTCCATAGAACCATGCATTGACTCAAACTCCTGGGTCTCCATTATGGACTGGAGCTCATTATGCATCCAAACCAGCTCTGGCTTAGCAAGAGCAATTGGGCTGGTGCACACTAAAACTACTCTGCAAAGTAAAACCATTCCTACTAACTGGGGATGATCAGGGGATTTGCATTTGCTGCTCTGGACCACCATAATAACATAGACACTAGAATAGAAATAAAATACAGAAAAAGATTTTTCCATTTTTGTGTTACCCAAAAGCTGTTTTGTTTTGTTAGTTGGTTGGTTGGTGTTTTTTTGACATACCATTGCAAGGGGTTTTTTTCTGAGAATAGTTCCTTAGTGGCAAGTTCCTTAGTCAGTGTTGAAAATGAAAATTTCTGCACTGGTCAGATTCTCAAAAAAGCTTCAGGGCTAGTTTTTAAGGAGTCAACATCTCTAGCTAGATCCAGATATCCAGCCATTCAGATTTTAGTCATGTACCCAAGACAGCCTCTTTGGTCCATTGCACTGAGCTCTTTCACCTCACTCCCACTCACACTACGTACATGAGTATAGCTTGATAAGGCTCCTGTCTGGCCATAAGTCTCATGTAAATATATCTTTTTTTGTCTGTGTGTATTTATATTTTTAGTAAGGGTTCAGTCTGCTTTGATGACTGTCAGTAAGAGGTTTTTCCACCACAATAGGATTTGAATCAGATCTCATGCCTTGGTTCATGCACCTGCCTGATTTCCCAGTTTGTTTAGGCTGGTCTTGTTTGGGTTGACCTAATCTCCCTCCCCTGGCTAGAGGCTGGACCACCATCTGTCAGGATGGGTTCAGTATCCTGCTCAAGTTTTGTTGTCTATGATTACATATAGAGTCCTAAACAATCGTCTATTATCTCTTTGTCTTGTCTTTTGAATTTCTTCAATTCTTTGTTGGTGACAATTCTTGCAGAACGCCACAGCTTTTTTCACCTGGAAGGAGTCTTCCATGGCAGCACCCTCTTTCCCAGGAAGACTTGGGTATTTGGAGGCAGCCTGAGCATGACAGACAACAGCATTCCTGGGAATTTGTTTCAAGTTTCCAAGGTTTCTGTTCTGAACAAGCACAAGAATTGAACATTTCTCCTGAGACTTCTTTCATGCACGGTCACCAAAATCATCATCCTTTCCCATCAGAGGGACTTTGCCTTTGTGCCCCAAGAAGCATGTGGTGGGAAATAAAAGCTGCAGCTCTTGTTCACACAGCTCTGGCAGAATTCACCCTCCTCAGCCCTGTGTCTCTCGTTTTTAGCAGCACCCAATTCTTGCTTCTTCAAACTCAGCTCACATATTTGATTTTATCAGATGTTCTCCCAATTGTGTCATTTTCAGAGATATTGGTACAAATTGAGATTTCTTCCTAGAATAATTTGTATCAGGCTGAAGTTTTCAGGGAAAGATCTGTAGTTCCCCAGAAAAAGGAGGAAAATCTGTTAATGTTTTTGTTTAATAATGAGCCAGATACTTGATAAGCCTAAAAAAAGTTTGTGGCAAATACCAATACACAGACACTACTGAGCAGTTTCTTTTGTTCATGCAAGCAGCTGGCTCAGTATTGCACCTGAAGAGGTAATTAGAAAGATAAGTTGGAACACTAATTTGCAATATTCAGGCCTTCCCTGGGAAGGTAATGCCATGACGAAAGGAAATAAAGGAACTCACAGTCAAGAACAGGGGCACTATCCACCATTTTTCACTCTCACTGGCAGCTCTAGGTAACCTTTAACCTCTTCCCACCAGCCCCCTCAAAGAAGCTACAAGATGCAGGAGAGTAAAGGAAAAGGGTCTCGTCTCCTCACACAAAATGCCCTGTGCATTTATACTTAGAACAAATGTCTTTTATTCTGATTTCCTTGTGCTGTGTTTATCTCAGGTACTCCAACAACCTGAAAGGAAAAGAAAAAAAAAAGTAAAATTGCCACCTTGCCAAGAGTCAGTTGCTTTATAAAGACATTAATGAACACATTTGAAATCAGTTTTGTAGATTACTAGTCAGAAGTATTTTGTTTGGTTAGTTTATTATCCTGGATAGTACAGTGCTTGGCTCTGAATCATTTTACACAGATTAATTCATTTAGTTTTGTAGTGCTGCACAGTGAGCTTTGCAACTCTGCCTATGAATGCAGTTGGGGCTTGCAGGGAGAGCTACAGCTTAGTGACACTCGCACAAAAACAGCCACGACGAGTTGTGTGCTCAGCTTCAGAGGCTGCTGTGGAGATCTCCTCCTGTTGGGAAGTGGGACTTTTCTGCCAATCATCTCATTTCTGTGATCAAAGCCAGCCTGGCTTGTGCATGCTCCAAGACCCTGAACTGCTCACACTGAAGCCAATCACTCCATCAAGAAGACAACTGGACCTTAGAAAAGGAAGCTTTATCAGTAACCTGGAATGAATCAGTATAAAATTTCTCCTTACCTGAAACTCTATTCTTGGGAGAAATATTATCACTAGCCGTGTGTTAATTGGCAGGAAATTGCTTGCCCTGGGCTCCTCTGACAGAGGCATCCCCCTTCCTTCTTCTTTCCCTGAGCTCTGCTCTCTCATACTGCACCACACTCGACATTTGACGGCGCTGAAGGGAGAGATGAATTCCGTGAACAGTAAAAAAACAACTTTCCGCTCCATCGCAAGGAGCCAGATGACGGATACTATTTTCAAAGACTTCTTTGTCCATAAGATGGCGTTTGAATTAGGAACTTGTTTAGCCAGATTCTCTTGTTACAATTTACTGATTCATTGGGTGGAGAATGGGAGGGCAGGATGACAGAGCCAGACAGCTTCAATTAATGATCTTTTTAAAAGATCTCATTCAAACACAAATGCATCTTAAAATATATCCAAAATTAGACAGCAGGAAGAATTATCAATTTTAACCTATTTGTGCCTTTAAATTATCTGCTGAAGGAAAATAAGCTCTTTTTCACACCACTGCTTTTGAGAGAATAGTGACACTCTAACAGATTAAATCTGTGGTGTTTTTCTTAAAAACCAGAGGTGGTGTAGAAGGGGTTTTGGAGGAAAAAAAAGTCTCCAAATCTTTCCTGAGCTC
Source organism: Vireo altiloquus (assembly GCA_013396875.1). Lineage (NCBI taxonomy): Eukaryota > Metazoa > Chordata > Aves > Passeriformes > Vireonidae > Vireo > Vireo altiloquus. The sequence goes on along the minus strand of VZRF01008663.1, from coordinate 349,758 downwards.
TGTGAGACCATAACAACAGTTCACATTTGGGTTAGTAACATGGAAATTAATTTCTGTTTCAGCACAAAAGCAAAGAGATGGATCAAATTCAGGTCTTCCACCTGTTCTGACAGATGTCATTCCTTTGACAGTTTTCTCTGGATCACATCAGAATGGATAAATCTGGGATTAGTTCCAGTGAGATATTTAGGATACCTTTGTCCCACCTGTGCATTAGAGGAGAACTCGGGATCTGACAACACCAGCACTGTGCCTCTTCTTCCTCTATGCTCCTTCAGCCAGACCAGAGCCATTCACACCTTGCCCATGTGAAATCCTGGGGTCCTTCTCTCAGCCATTTTCACAGCTCCTACTTCAATTTGTAAAGTTTCTTGGAAATTGCCTGGGGCTCTAATCTTACTGTTGGGGGAAGGGGAAAGGTCTGGACTGGTCTTGCGTGACCTCAGCCATTTAATTTGTCTGTCATTACTTCGTAGGTGTAGGTTACCAAGAACGCAATTCTCAATTTTCTTACAAAAATAGGGCAATGGTCTAAGCTTTCCTTTAGTTACTTGGTTGACAAAAAAGAAAAATTTCTTTCTGTGGCAGAATCATTCTTATTCTCTTCAGGAGTCTCTCCCTCTGAACACAGACACACACATTTGTGTGCATGTGTCATTAGAAATATCATGCACACACCAACTCAACTTTTTGCAGGATTTAAGTAGCTAGAGCTATTGAACCCAGAAGACTATGCTAGTGATATAAATAATATATACATTTTATGAAGTCCATTTTCACATCACAGATTTCTTTAGATAAATTTTTCAACTTTCAAGTCCCCTTCTTTTTTTTGCCCCATTTACTCCTCTCAAGGCAGCATCCAGAATTTGTGTGTGGGGAATGGAGACTTCTGAATGAACTTGAGCCAATTTAATAAAACTAGAACAAATCAATAAGCCACCCAGACATCTAATGCTGTCAGTATTCCCACTGACTGTTCCACAACATCAAACAGTATGGAAAACATTTTCAAGGTAAGTCCTCTGTATTCTGAAACAGGTCCCTAAAGGCAGAGAGATGGAGGTTTTCTTGGCCTACCTGTTTAAAATGGGTCATGCTCTGCATTCACAATCACCTTGAAGTCAGGCGCAGTTCTTCAAAGCAAGAGCTCCAGCGAGGCGTGCACTGCTTGGGCTGTGAGTGCACTGCAGCCAAGGTCAGGGAGACCTCCTTTCCCCAGACATGTTTAGAAAGTTCCTTTCTTCTTAGCCTTGTCTGGAATGGTGATAGCTCCTCTTAGCTGTTATCAAATTCCCATCTCCATGCAATGTCTTCTCATGTATCATGTCATCCTTGAACCAAATCCTAACCTCACTTCTCTGGCTTCAGTGAGAAACTCTGGGCCTCGTTATCTGCTTTATCTGCGTTACTAAAGTTTTGCTACCCAAGCAGTGGAAACAAACCTTCTCCTGACAGTAGATGTCCTTTGCAAATGTGAAATGCTTCAGTTCCCAGGGAAAACTACTTCTGTTGGTACAGCTATCTCATGGTTTTATCTTCACAAAACTGCAAAGCAGTTTGCCACTGGCAAAAGTTTCTAGCTGGATGCTGAAGAAATAGAGGGATATTGCACTGGGACAGGACCTTTGGGACAAGGACAGCTGTTGTGGTGAAATTGGTCATTTCTCTCTTCTCTTCTTCATTACCCCATGCCTCCCCCAGGTGAAATTGGCTGTACTGATCCATTTAACTACACTTAGTCTAAGGACATCTGTCAAAACAGTGAGGTTGATCTGGGATCACAGTTCATCCAACCCCAGCCTGACCCCAGGCCCTGCCAGCAGCTGGTGGCACAGCTAACCTGGCTCTCAGAGTGTGGCCCTTGCTGCCCTCTGTGAGAGATGGGCCCCTACACAGGCCACGTGCGTTGCCATTTTGATCCACTAATGCTCTTTTGTTCTGTGGAGGTAAGAAGAGAAGGTTACAGTCAGGGTGAAGATGCTGTCTTGTTATCCAGACGTGGTTTTAGTTGTGCACTGCTGTAGTCTGTTCATGATCAGCTCAGTATCAACATTTTCAAGTGTATGAGCTCACAGGGCTCATTCTTGTCTGCGACGTCCTGGGACTTCCCATGTGCGCTGCTTGGTGCTCGGTCTGGTGCTGGTTGCATCAGCTGAAGTGTGGCTGTGCCAGGACACTTGTTTCACTCAGTGCAAGAGAAAATGTCAAATGGTAATGCTCAGCTACTTTGCTACTACCTTGCTGTTATAGTGTCATGAGCACAGATACAAATTCGTTGTCAAAGAGGTCTGTCAGCTCCTGCGCAAGTCCACTTTTGATGTTAGAACTGGAGGTGTACCACAATCTCCTATCTCTAAGGAGTTATTAAATAATAGCTGACTTTTCCAAATGAGCTGATTGCACACAAATTAAGAAGTCCATTCTTATTCTCACAGAAGAGGCTTTGAACCCTTCACTGTACTTTTCAGAAATCATTCTTGGTTCTGGGATCCCTGAACCTAGATGCTGATGGGGTTGACAGCAGAACTGGGGAAGTCAAGGCGAGGACCATGCTCTGTGCTTTGGCACATAAAAGGCAGTGTTTTGACCTGAATGCCCACAACTCAGAGGCACCACATGAATCCGCACCTGCATTTGAAAAACTTTGCTTCATTTGTGCTTTTTTCATATGCCCGTTTTAGATGGGTGTGAGAATCATGGATTTCAGCTGGGTTATCCCAGAAATTTTCTGGTACAAGTGCAAGGGAACCAGTCCTGCTCTTCCTTGTGCCTCAGTGAATAGAATAAACATCTCCCACTAGAGGAGGACTAGCAATGACTTTAGAAAACAACCAAACAGGGAAATACATTCAGTTGGGTTACTGGTGGAGAGGATTTATAGCATGTTGTGAACTATCCACTTAGTCTCAGAATTTAAGTGAGGGGCAGGGGTGGGGGTTGAGAGAGCAGGAAAACACAGTTCCCTTGTTAAAATGAAAGAATGAGTTTAATATATACAGGCAGAAAGAGGAGGCAAGTCCTTTCCCTGTTAAATATTTACCATCTGAGCTCTGCTCAGACTCCTGATTTTCTGTATCTCTAAAGGTGGTGGTACTTGTGACAGTAGGATATGTTCCTTAATGTATTCCTCCCTCTCAACCCACCTTGCATGGGAAACGACTGCAGTAACAAAAAGCAGACTGTTCCCTTCTCATGAATATTAATCAGTAAACTCCCCCTGCTATTTTAAATCGAAGTCTGGTGCTAAAACCCTTTTTTCCCCCACTCAAGCATCCCCCAAGGAAAACCCTGAAAGTCCTGGGAAAGCCATGCACAGAGGCTGCCGTGACTAGAGGCCTTCTAGGCAGTGACATATAAAACTCTGAGGTCAGGGGGCACAGCAAGAGGAGGAATGAGCTTTGTTTCCGCTATGTGTTGCTGAAAGCTAAACCTTTATGGAACTTTCCTAGCTGCATTTTTGGCTATTTAGCTTTGAAAACAAAAGATTTATTTATTTTTTCCTATTCATCGCAGTTTTTGTCCTAAGTTGACAGCAGTGACATAAGAAGGACCCTCCCTATTCTGAGTTGGAGCTGTGTATTCTCCTTCGGTCATTGCTGCTTAGTACAAATATTATATGACCTTTAAGCAAAGGGAAGAAAACAAACAAACAAAAAGATTGCACAGAGCCAATAGACACCCATTACCACAATTCATTCTTCTAAATAAGAAAATTAAAACTCTCTTGGCAAGTAAAATACATTGACTGGAGCATGTATACTACTAGAGGATGCCCAGAAACCCAGCTGTGTGTCTTCACAATCCACTCAGCTTCAGATCAAGCCAGAGGAATATTCCCAAGGACATAGGGTGATACAGCCGGAGGTTGACTTGCCTCCTAGATAACCCTGAGCAGTGCTGAACAATTCTTTGAACTCAAAGCAATTTGCGATTGTGTTTAGAAATAACACACAGACTTGCCAAAATCCAAGAGTGTATCAGCAACCACCGTGTATTTTTCCAGTGCCTGTAGTGATAAGCCAGTGCAGAGTTTGTTGTTTTCTCTTTGGGGCAGTGTTAGCACTTGTGGTGTGTTAAAGGATTTCTCATGCCAAGGATGCAATTCATGTCCTGAAGAGTGTGCAGTCAAGAATAATGTTTTAAAATCTTTGTCCTTTATCAAAGGATTTGGACAGACTTCAAAGAACATTATTATCCATATCTAACAGCTGGGAAAACTCAGGCAAGGAGGAGTGACATGGCTTTGCCAAGGTGATCTTCTGAACTGGTGTCAGACCAGGAGTAAAGTAGCTGCTGCCTGCTGTGGATGCCACATCTCATCATGCTGTGAAGGTCGGTGCTGGGTGCTGTACACTCCAGATCTGATGTACTGGCTGAAGACTTTGAGTGAGAGATGCTGCATACCATTAATGAATGGAGAATTGAGGCAGGGTATGGGACACACTCGAGCTGATCGGCCCAAACAGGCCTGTGTTTGATGGTTGCTGGTGGCAATACCTAATGGCACAAAACCCATGGTGGAATGGCAGTAAAGCTCACAGGACTGGCTCTGGGTGAGCATGGAAAATAAGCACATCTCAGCCTTTGGAAAAAATATCTTAGGACATTGCTAGGGCAGAGGGTGGGAGTATGGTGGGTTTTGCTGCTGGTGGTTCTGTCACTTCATAGGTTAGAGTACACATTTGATCCCAATAAGCCATGCCACCCAACTGAACTGTGATATATTTTTCCCTGATTCATTCTGGAGATATGATGTGTTATTCATGTAAAGGCAGAGTGGCATGAACCAAAAGTACCTGATCCAGCATAAAGCTTGCTCACATAAAGATAAACCTCCACAAGTCTTTGAACAATTTAGGCTAGAAGAGTAAATTCATGTGAGATCAGCATCTTAAGTTAGGTGGCTGCAGTGGTTTTTTCTGAGATAGGTAAGCGACTTTGTTCAGAGGAAGAGATTTTCAGGCAGAACCTGAACTTTGTACTTGAAAGATCAGGGTGAAGTGAATGGTTGATGTTAGTACACAGAGATGTGTATTTGCTGCAGCAATGTCTCAACCAAAAATCCCGGTAGATAACAGGCGGTTTAAGAGGGTTTATCAAGCTGCAGTTCTCCTGCTCAGGACTGCTCCAAGGTGATGGCAGCAGTTCAGTTCTTCCAGGACACGAGAATGAGAAGCAGCTGTAGCTAGTAGCTGCAGGTATAAACATGTATCACTAATTAGAGGTAGTTAATAATTTCCTGGCTCCATTAGGTGCTTGAAACTCATATTTACTCCTTGTTTTCACCCTTCTTTGGAGGAGCAGAGCTACAGCTGACTAATCCCAGTTGGTGGTGAACAAGATGGCAGTAGTGTCAATCAGTTTTCATGGAGTGCCATAGAAGTGTGGAGTGTGAGAATGCAGGTATTTGCTAAAAATCAGGTTGTTCATTTCAATAGAAGCATTTGGCTACCAGTGTTTTGAAGACTGTGCTGCATAATGTCAAAAACCACAACCAATCAATAAAGAGATCAGAATTACAAGTTTGAAAAAATTTATTCTGTGTATTTGAAAAGAATGCCCCAACTGTCTGTTCAGGCAACAACCTTCACAACATTGTTTTATAAAGATATAAAATCAAGCAGTTAAACATTATATGGGAGATCCAAGTGCAAACTGAGAAATGGACTTGACCCGGGCCGAAGGTGTGAGAGACCAGAAGCACATCTCAAGAACTGAACTCATTTCAGCTGAACTCTTCTCAGAAATCCTTCTACCTTCAGACCAAGAGGCCTTATTTATTTTATTAAGAGATGCAGTCACCACTATATTCATCTGTGGTATACTGAGATTAATGGCAGATTTCCAATAGGCAGCCTGGAGAACATGCAAAGTTGGCTCTTGATCTCAAACTTCCAGTTTTTCTGTTACCTGGCCTGGCTGAGCCAGCTGTGCTTGTGCTGAGGCACTCAGCATCTCAGTCCTTCAAAAGAGGATGGGAGACATGAGACATCAGCAGTCAATACTGAAGATGCAATGCTCTTTTTCCTGTCATCATTCAAGCTTGACTGTAGATGCTAGAGCCAAGGTTGGCCATGTTTTGGAGACGACTGTCTCTGGGCTACTGCACCCAGAGGCTGTACTAGCACTTGAACTCCTTGAGCAGTTCCCAGCACTGCATATAGGAGCAGAATCCTTATTTCTACTTTCCCTTTGTTAGTCTCCCCGTCTGCCCTGTGGGCTTCTGCACTTCAGGAGCTTAACAGAGGACACTTCTTCCTCTGTGGCATTCTCGTTATACTTATCTAGGACTTTGAATACCTCCCAGTTAGTGATTTTTGGCAGAACAATGTACGCCATTTATAGTACAGACTACAGCCAGCTTGCCTTTCAGTTTCCTGTTTGACCTTTTAAACTTCGTTATTTCACAAATATTCAGACCTGAAATTTTACACACTTAAGGCACCTAAAAGCAAATTCTCCACTGGTAAAGTTGTCTAAACAAACTAGCCAAACCTTGAAAGGATATAATTTCCCTTGAAAGTACATCCTCACAGATAATTGATAGCATAGCCATCTTTCAGACCAGATGGTTTCCTTTTGGATGCTTACACAGAATAAAGTGTGAGGAGCAAAGTAGCCTTTTACCCTCAGAACAGATCTTGCCATCACTTCTTAGACTAAAATCCACATTCCAGAAGTGTATAAGCTAGTAAAAAGAGCCCTTGCATTTCACCTGATAATAATTAGCTTCATTGCAAGAGAAAAGTAATTTCTATACATTAGTTGGCTCTAGCTCTAATATTTATGATTGTATGATATTAAATATGTATTTTGCATACATAGCAATTAGGCAATTAATATAGTGCTGCATAAGACATAAATATAAAGGTATATTTCAATTTATATTTACATTTATCCCATGCTTTTCTTCACAGAGATTTGCAAAGGTAAAATCTATAATGACTTCTATGAAACAAAGCCACTTCTGGAGTTGATGATGGTGTCATAATCATGTCTAATAGCTGAGGCTGGGCTAGTCCAGCCTTCCCTTTCAGGACCCAGATTGTAATAGTAAAAGGGTAGTTGCCTTCTGTATTGAGCACAGGAAGAAATATGGCCCCAGCCACTTCTTCCTCCCTTGTGAAAGAGCCGTGAGCACTGAGCTCTTCAAAGGCACAAGGAAGACTTGTCCTTTACTCCTGCGGTGTTTCTCTGCTCTGCCCAGGCAGCAGGTCTCCCTCCTCCTCTGGAAAGGTAGCAGAACAGATGGAACTACCTTGGAAGACAGATGAGCTACAGGGCTGCTTAGAGTAAGGATGGATAAAGAAAGCATCAGTTTAAGAGACATGGGGGGTTTCAGGGAGGCAGAGAGGAATCTCACACACTGGCAAGATAATTTAAAAGGGCATTTTTAGTTCTTTGAATAAAACCCCAAACCAACAAAAAACCTCTTCCTGAGGTAATGTGTGTGTTGTGGAGGGAAAACACCACAAAATGAATCACTAGCAGCCCAGCTGGGAGATATCTCAGAAACTGCTTGTTTCTGCTTTTGGTGTGTTCAACCACAGGACTGTTCTCCTCTGAACTGCTGAGAATAGAGGATCATGAGTGAAAGGAGAGGATACTTGGCAGAGTAGGAAGGAAAACACATGCCTTCTAAGGAAAAAACACTTGGGCAGCCATCACTGGGAATCAAGAGGTTTGCAAAATTCTCCTACTTTTTGTCTTCCTTCCATGTGAGCATAAGTCAAAAGAGATGGCAAGACTGCAGGGGGAGTTTTGTGGAGGTGATGTGAATGATAAAGTTTGTGAAAGCAAAGCAGTATAAGAGGGATTGGTCTACTCTTCTAGAAAGATTGGCATTAATACTAAATTCAGGAAGTTGTATACCTGAGGACTATACTAGATTCCCCTAATTTTTCGTGATGGTTCTGTAGTTTTAATTATTTTTTAACTTTTATTACTCTCAATGCTTCTAAGAAATTGCCTCATCAGAACTAAGAAGTTGGACAACTGACTCATGTAACGCTCATCAGTATGGGCAGCCTGAGTTATGTGTTTCCTGGAACAATTATCCTTCCCATTTCCACTTTTTGTTCTATGCTTGTCTAATGTTTTGTCCAGCCTGGAAGCAGGGAAGGGTAGAGACCTTCCCGGGTCATGTGTTTGCAGTGTTTTTGTAAGATCCTAAATTTTTAGCCTTTGGGAACAGCACCAGTTGAAGTGGTTGTAATCCAGACCTTCTTAAGGAGCATGAGAAGAGTTTGTGCTTTGATGGGGAGTGCTGTGAACAGGATGGCTCTTGCATGGCATTGTGTTTGTGGAGGGGTGTGTTCTTCTCAGGGAGCCTGGGTATGCTGGTGGTTCCCAGCCATATGCTTCCCCCAAGTACCAACTGCACTGGCAGAGCTCGGGCTGGGAGAGCACAGGATGTACTTTTGGAAAGGTTCAGTTGCCCCTTTATTTGCCCTTTTGGGCCTCGGGCTAGCCAGGCTTCAGGAAGGGCAAAGAGGAGAAGGTCAGAAGATGAAAGGGTCTTTAGAGTAAAACCCTTTGCTGAGATGCAAGGCAGAATGACTTTGTCACTCAATTACTCTGGACTTTCAAAGCAGAGAATGAAGTGTTGGATGTGGCAATGCAGCCCTTGTCAGCACAGCGTGTGGGAGGCAGCCCAGTAAAGGGAAGTGAAGAGGGTTTGTTCAGCAGCTGGCACAGCAGCTGGGCCCTGCCAGCTCACATCTGCCTTGCTTCGTGCCTATCAGTGACTGACTTCTTCTCTGGCTGTGACACTTGGCACTCTGCTAAGTCTGCTCTTAGTTCTCCTTCCCTGGCACGAGGTTCAGCAGCAGACATACACCCTGTGGAAGCAAAGAGACCAGGACCAAAGCACAAAGCTTTTTAGGCAAAGGATTTTAAGACCTGCTTATGTTAAGAGATTAAGAAACAAGAGTTAGTGGCATCTAAACTAGGAGTAATAGTGGTAAAACTGCTTTGAAAAGCAAACTAGCTTTGAATTATATTATTAAAACTTGTTGACAACTCTGACCTTATTGGCTTTGGCTTGAAGGCTGATCTATTTCATACACCCTTCTGACCAAATCAGTGGGTGGTGTTGGGTGAGCAACCATTATGAACTGTGAGACTCAGAGCCTTCTGAGAGGAAATAGCTCCTTCATGAAGGAGCCTTTTTACCTGTTCACAATGGATGTAAATAGGGGTGAGGATCTTCTTCAGGGGCCTTTCTGAGACTTCTCAGTCCTCCTGGCTAAAACATCAAATATAATTTCTATCTGTGACTAAGTTGTCTGTATAATTTGTGCTTTTCAGTGCTGTATGAACTGCAGTGGTGGTCGAGATTTTCCAAAGTCATAGGAATTAAGGCATCTGTAATAGAGCAGGTGCCTAAATCCCTGAGTCTTTGTGAAAAGGCAGTCACAAAAGTTGCTATGAGAATCATAGGGAGAATGTCCCAGGGAAGGACGTCATCATTGTCCTAATTGGAAACAGAGATTTTAAAGGCAGGGCTTCTGTTTGTAGCATTTTGCTAAATCCTACTGTCATTTAACAGTCTCAGGATGACTCTATAAACCACTTCTTATCACAGCCAGGTCCGAAAACCTGTTCTGCAAAGTCCAGAGTGGTTAGATTTTACAGAGGTGATTCAGATGATTTCTTCTACCACAGGTGTCCTTTCTCCTCAGCCTCACAGCATCTCTTGCCAGCATCAAACACTGTATTAGAGCCACTGTTGCTGTGCACCATCTTAAAGATTTCTCCTTAAGTAGTGGAGATTTGCCTACATTTACAACTCTGTTTGCCACAAAGGAATCGGAGTGTGGCTGAGCATCTGTTCCTGTGCTTCTGCAGTTCAAGGAAAAAATGTTGCTTTTACAAAAAATGTTGCTTTTACCTATCTGTATCCTGGGTGACTTGGTGCACCCACACTGTTCTGCTCCAGCTTCTCAGCCCCAAACAGTCACATTGCAAACACACCAGTTTGAACCCAGATTCTGCTACCAGGTGTGTCTCTTGGCAGGGAAACTAAACAGCGTGTAGGGCTTGGAAACTCTGCACCATCCAGGCAGCCTGCCTTGCTTAGCAAGAACCAGGACTGCTCCATGACATGGAACAAGGACAGCACAGCCTAAGCATCCTGGAAAGGATGCTTAAGAACCAACTGGTTTTGGCTGGGTACTTTGCTGATACCACCCCTCTCATCTTCAATACTACTGATGCTACTGTAAGTGCTGCAGCATGACAGAGGGAATTGCACCCACTGTATCTTCTTGAAACCAGGTAAGCTGCTGGAAACCCTGAGTCTCACCAACCCACTTGCGAGTAATCAGTGCAGAAAGCAAGGTTTTTCTGTTTTGTCTCTTGTTAGTTTTTCCTACAGACCAGTTACCATCAGGACACTGCTATCAGCTCATCATCTATCAGAAAATGAGAACCTGTGTTGTTAGAAGGGAAAAAGAGCATCAGCTTCTTTCAGGAAGGGAGAACTGGTGCCAATTTATGGTTTGCTTTCAAAGGGCCTGACAAGCATCTTATGGAAACTGATGGAACAGCTGGCATTGATTATATTGAGTTCAGCTCCAGCATGAAACTCCGAGAGCATTTTGCAGCATCAAATGATGGCTTCCTACATAACTGCCTTGGAAACCTGATCTGCTTTCCTTCCAGCCTCATTCCAGTCCAGGTTGGCTTGTGTTTCTTTGTTCACTAAAGCTCTTGTTGGCTAAATTTTTTGGGACAAACATGTAACTGGTGCTTAAATCCCCAGACAAAAGAAAGCACAGATGCCCTTTCTGCTTTGAAATACCCAAGGTCTTTCTCTGCATAGCAAGAATCCATGTCCTGAATGGACTCGGGGGGGCAGAAAGGGACTTGCTGCCTATGAGGCTTGGTTAATATGCCTCTGACTGGCTGGCTTTGTGCCTTCTCTTTAGCTCCTTGTGAATGAGAATAGCCTGCTGGCAGGTAGCCTAAGGGCTAGCTGTGGCTAGTTGTGAAGGGGTGAGCTCGGCAATAGAAGCAGGAATAAAAGTAGGGAGTAGTAGATGAGAAGAGAGCAAAAACCATTCTAACTGATGGGCACTTTACTGCTGAGACTATGTCTTGTAGCCTTCTCTTTTGCTGTCTGCAGCAGACCTCTACAGCACCCACCATCCATCCACTTGATTCTTACCCTCTTGAAAGTTGCTCAGAGTTTGGGAGCCAGCCTTGCCTTGCTGATTATTTTCTCAGCTCCCTCAGCACCCCAGAGCTGGACCACAAGTACTGTATCTGAAGGCAAAGGGCTTAAGATGCCATGTCACAGTGGCATTGGCAGGACACCCCATGTTGCTGATGTATTTTTCTGGTTTGCAAAGTTCTCAATTGCTTCATTTACATGATATACAGTAGGAAGTAGGAAGACTTTTCTGCTCTTTCTGTCCAGCTGTTTGCTTCTAGACTTGGGGTTCTCAGGTACCACACATTTTAGGAGCTAATATTTGTTACAGTGTTAAAGGCAAATGATATAAATCACATATAGTGCCCTTGAAGGGTGCATGCTCTACTTTAGCACAGCAGGCCTGTTTCCACCTTCTGGAATTTGCTTCATAAGTGTGGTCACAACTGCTAATTCTTTTTTATTTCTTTGCATATTTTTAGCGTGAAGGAAGTCTATGGACTTACAGACACTCAGACTGGTTTGTAAAATAGCTACTCATTTTTTCCAGGTGGCTTCTAAACCCCTATTTAGAAACTTCTCTTCTGTCTCACTCTGAAGCCATTAAGCATGTGGAGTATATTCAGCAGCTGACAAATGTACTGAGATTTGGAAATAATAAAGGTAGAAGAAATCATCCACCAAAATGCTGTAGCTCATGTCAAGGCAACATGGAAAAACACCCAGTGGTCATTCAGTGTAAAGCAAGAAGCCTATCATGGGTTCAGGCTGATTTAAATAAAAGAAAAAAATAAAAGACAGAAAAATAAAAGATCACTCACTAAAAAGAAGAGAACCAGAGGAAATAGGAACTAGATACCATCCAGCACCCCATTGCACTGTGAGGGGAAATAAAATGAGCTGTGCCTGTGCTGAGCTGTCAGAACCAGGGGCAGAAGGAAGCAATGGGCTAAACCTCTTGGTGGTGTTGATTTATCTGATTCATGGAAAATCAGTGCAGCCCTTGTAGCATGTGTGGGAGCTGCCAAGGCAGTACATTTTCCTCAGCAAAATTAAAGCAGTCTTGGCCCCTTGGTAGCTCGCAGGAGGCTGCTTCTCCTCTGCTTGGGGCACAGAGCACTGCAAAAGGTTTCTATGGCAGGGACTCAGTGCTCTTCTTCCAGCTCCCGTGTCTGTAGGAAAAGGGCTGTGTGGAGAGGTTAGGAAAGAGTCACTGGAAAGCCATTGGTCCTTCTTGTCTATTTCTGTCATGCTTTTTAGACTGGGGAAAGGTCCCAGGCATTTAATTTACAAGAAGTATTTCGGTGAGAGCTTTCCGTGCTAATTGCCATGCTGTTTACTGCCAGAGAGATGCAGGGTTTATTACTTCATGCACTTTAAAACTGACGGAGGGTGACAGGGTTTATGATTTAATCTCTAGCAAGTGTCTCTTCCTTTGGGGGTAGGTGAAATGTTACTATCATCTATTCAAAGGTGGAGTGACAGTTTTTTACCAGAACCCAACTAACTGCATCTCAGAAAAATGCTGATACAATCACACACAAGAGCTGGATGAGATGAGACACTTTTCTGCCCGTTCCTGTGGCACACAGTGGAAGCTGCTGGTATTTGATGAGCAGTAACAAGATGCTCTCCTGTGACGCCCCACAAATGCCAATTGTTTATGCCAAATCTGCTGAGCCACCAACATGCTGAAGAGGCATGTTTAGCACAATAAGATCCAGGGACTTGAATATGTTGCAATGTTAATTCCTGATGTTGTTGCTGATGAGAATTTATCTACAATTTCAGAGAGGCAGGAAAACCTTACTCCTAAAAAGAGATAGTGAGCAGTTGTTTCTGCATGAGCTGATCCCATCCGTCTCCACATGCCCCCGGTATGCAGAACTAGGATGCTAGGTTAGCCTTGCCTCAGTGCTGCAGATTACACTCAAATCTCTTTAATCCTCAGTAGCTGTATTGATAACTGCTTTGGGAAAGTGCCTTCAAGATGTATTACCTTAATTCATGGTTTGCCTTGCATCCCTCAGCCTCTCTCTCCTGTGTGCTCTGAAAGCCTCCCTATTCTCTGGGGTCCTCCAGCCTTGCTGGGTCACTGTGCTGTCCCTGTACCGAAGCAGCTCTCTGCCTGGCCCTAGCCACAGGGGGCCCTGGAGGGTCACTTCTGGAGTCAGGGGCTTAGTTGTGGCACAGCTTCTGTACTTGGGCACTTCTCGCGTCCCGCACAGGGTGTTTGTACCTGCAGAGGGTCATAGCAAAAAGATTGCAGATACCTGCAGATGAATCACAAGAGTATGATGTATTTCTGCAGTTGGATGGGAACTCATTACAAGGCTCCTAATGTTTTTCCATTTGGTAGTTTAAGAGCTCAGGTTTCTTGCACTAAAAAGCCTCTCTGGCATTTGTGAGGAGGTGAACCTAATGGTTCCAAGCTAAAGCCAGGTTACTGAGACCTCAGATGCGTGTATTCTTCAGAGAAGAGAATCAGAGATCTTTCTAAATGGGAGCAACTTTTCTGGCTACACTTAAAGCGTTTGTACAGGTTTGCAATAAAATTAGAAAGGTGTACTTGGGGATGAAAACACCACACGCCCTGATGCGTGTGACACCTCTCTGTCTTTATGGCAGCATATCATCCTCATTGTCTGCATCACACACCTGCTAGAAAGGGCTCACTTGCCCTTCCTGGGTCCACACACAGATGTTTGTATCCTGGTGTCAACCTGGCTTGTCTTTGGGTTGCTCTGGAGTAAAATGGGTTGGTATCTGCTTCAGAACTTCTTGCTGAGGTTTTTAGCACTTTGTACACTGTTTTCCCATCTCCCTCTATTTCCTGCCGTATCAGCATTACTCATCCCCTTTCTCTTCCTTGTGTTAGTGTTCCATATGCTCTCTTACTTCACAAGAAAAGGCTCAGTATAGTCCCCATGCATTCCCCTCCCAGTGCTCTGTCTTTTGGCAGTAGAGAGTGACAGACAGAGTTGAAGCTGACGAGCCAGAAAGCCAAGTGGCAGGGCCCTATTGTGCCTGTAATGGTTGCAAAAACATCTGTACAGTTCTGTATTCCTTCAGCAGAGAAGGGGCCCTTCCCTCCTTGCCTCGGGAGAACAAACTGGAAAATACCTGAGCTGGAAAAGGACTGGCCCTCCAAGAAGGCTGGTTACAGTGTAAGGGAAGAGGGAAATTCAGAGTCATTAAATAGGAAAGGATCGACTCATCACACGCCCTGGACTTTTTAAGCAAACACAGCAGGGAAATAGAATAACTGTGGCTTCCCTTCCCCCACACAAATAACCAGAGTCCTTATTTCAGCAAGTGCCACACAGCACACAGCTTCACAACTCATTTTCATTTTACAGGGCTTCTTGGCTTTTACTGTGACAAAATTCAGTGCCTGTAAAACTCTTGAATTTTTATTATCACTTCCAGAAAACAGCATTCCTCTTAATTTTCCTGTCAGTAGCCTCAGACTTTTCTGCTAAAGAGCTGTATTTCCTAGGACATGTAGGATTTAAGGGATGGCTAAAACAGATTGCTCACTCTCTACAGTCCATGAACTTTAACAGTGAAGATACAATTAATACATTTTACTATATTTTTTTGTGTCCTGAACACTGCTAGGCAAAGAGAGCTTGTTCTAATTCTGTTCTGCATGCTTCTAGAAACCAGCGCAGTCCTCAATAGGCTCTCTTCCCTTAGGCTTTCTCAAGGGGAAGTGGAGCCCTCTTTCTCTGCTTGTGTTTGGTTCACATCTGACCAACAGTTCTCTGTCCTTCAGCTTCAGCTCTGATGTGACCTTTCCCTAAACTGCAGGAGACCTTGTTTTAATGCTTATATAGAGTCACTTCCCTCCTTGTTCATACTCTAGTGAACTGGGTTTTATTCACCACATCTCAAATCCATGCTCTTCCTCACGTGTGGTCTGCGATTGTTTAGGGAAGAGCAGCTCTGTCTGCCCATGCAGCCCATGGTTTCCTTCTGAAGTGCCTAGGAGGGGGAAACTGGCCCTGGTCATGGCACAGGGGCTGCTAGTGAAACATCCATCTGTGTGAGACCAAAATTTCACCTGGTACAAAATTTCAGCACACCTCTCTGGCACTGGAGTCAGACAAGTCATTCTCTGGTTTTAAGTTTGTACAATGGCAACCATGACCATTGGGGAGCCAATGATTGCATTTTTTATATCATAATAAGGGAATATGGTTCAATTTGTACCAGGTTTGGGTGGAACCAGATGTTGAAGTCAGCCACTGAGAATCTACCTCTGGAATCCTTACCCAAAGAAGGCTCTCCCTGACTGTGTAGCTGGCATTTTCTGATGGCCTACATGTCCCTCCTGCTCTATAGACATAAGAACAGTTTCAAATAAATCTGTGGAATTTTTTGTAGTTTGGTACTGTGACAAGCTCAGGGAAACTGTATTATCCCAAAGGAGAAAGACACTTTCATCTTCTAGTACACACTTCATTGTGAAAAAATAACTCAAGGGATAAAAAAAGGTTATTTTTTGCCTAGATCATTCTGTGCTCAATTTGCATCATGGCCTATGAACTATTTTATTCTGTCACAACTGTGGAGGCAGGGAGCTGCAACATAGCCTGGGAAGAAACAGCAAGAGGCAGAGAACCAGGACTTCTTAATCCAGCTAATTTGCAAGCCAGTATATCACATGGATTAAGAACCTAAATTCTCCATTTTGATGACCTCTTCGCATGTGTCTGATCACTCTGTGTGACAGCAGAAAGAAACAGAAAATGGATTTATGTGCTTTTAAACAAGAAAGAGTTGGAGAGGGCATTACTAAAATGTAGATTTCAATCATCAGTTCCCAGGAACATGAAGATTGTTAGCTTTGGAGATTTCACCATAATGTCACTGCAGAAGATTTATTCTGTTGAACACCAGAAATACATGCAGATGAAGAAAACACAGGTCCTGCCCTCAGGAGCAATCAGTGAGCTAAAGTCAAGCTAGCCAGGTATGGGACAGAAGTGCTACTCTAACAGAAGTGTTGACAACTGGCCTTGCTTTAACTTTAATAAAGGGGATAATTTCCTGCAACAGATAATTAAAAAGTTAAGAACTTCAATGAACAAAGAGCTGAAGGTCATTTTGAGTGCTGTTGTCTGCTTAAAAGCATCAGAATAACTGGCTGTTGCTTCTGCTGGGCATTTTAGAGTAAAAGTCTCTGGAAGTTGAAGAGCAAAGACTATATATACACACGTATATATACAAGGGAGCAGACTTGCACTATGCACTATGGTGTGCACTACTTATGCACTATGGTGTGAGACACAGGAGCCCATGGAGAAGCTGCCCAGCATCAGCACTGAGAGCAGCAGGGTCCCCACCTCAGGTGTAGTCCCTGGGTCTCTCTCCACGTGGCAGACTCTGTGCAAGAGAGAGGGTGGCTGTGGTGAAGTGTGTATGCATTAGGGTGGCTGTAATTTTGCTTTTCTCCTCTGAAATAAAATTCACACTATTAACTGCAGTATGAACAGTTTTCCCAGCACCAGAAACATCTACCTGCTTTTGCTCCCCCCTCTCTCTCCTCTATCTCCCTTATTCACTATTTTCCCTTCAGAGTCTGTATCTCCCGTTAACAAAGAAATAAAAATTCATCACCACAGCTGTCTCACTGCTGTTGTGCCGCTCCTTGCTTAATATTCAGGCTGGAAAGCTGGTGATCTTAACTTAGAAACAGGAGAAGAATGACTTACACTGCAGATTTGGTAAAGCTCCTCTCTGCCTGTGCTCTTCTGTTCCCACTATAAGTGTGAAAACTGTCTCAGATTTCACAGTGGTGATTTCTGCTCCTAATATCAACCCCTGAAGGACTCGGCTTCAGCTCAGTTGTTGCCAAGTCATCAAAACACCTATGGGAGATTTGGCTGAGATTTGGTCCAGTGGGTGAAAGGAAAAGAGGGAAGATGATAATAGAAGTAAATAAGACCCTGAGTGTGAGAACTGGGGTGACCATCAAATCATACTTATCTTACCTGTAGAGGTTGTCTCTGGCACAGTCCTGTTTCACTGATACTTTTGTTACCCAAATGGCATTGAAACTGGGAACATGGGACAGAAAATTTGCATCAAAGTTTCACCATCAAACCTTCGTTCAACCACGTAAATACCATTACACTTGCATGGTGCTTTCTCTGCAGCAGGGACATGTCCCAGGCCGTAGCAGAGGGCAGGAAGATGGTATTGCAGCTCTGTCCACCATGTGATCTGGATGGGGTGTTGAATGCAAGTTCCAGTCATAATTTTTTGGCTGCTAATGTAATAATTTTTTGCTAGATGCTCCGAGGAGAAGTATTTAAGATGTATCACATTGCTATATGTGCAAGGAGTCTCTTAGGTTGAATAGAGGAGCCCATGCTACAAGGTTGTGCTGGCATGGTGGTGTGGGGATTGCTGTGTTTGTTCTGCAGGGCAAAAGGAACATGTCATGCACAGCACAGGACACAGGTATCCCACTCTGGTGTCTCTGGGTCTGGAGCAAATGAAGCCAGAGCAGTGGGGCTTGTGTTTTTTAAAATAATGCAGAAGTCTGGGGGGAGGGTGTTCAGTGAAGAGAGACCTACATTAGTCTCTCCCACTGGTGCCCTGCAGCTTTTAATTAATCAGGTCCAATTATTCAGCCTATATCCATTTGAATAGTGGATTACACAGGAAGGAATTCACTTTCAATGGGATTTATGGGCCCCTTCTCTTAAATCATTTCAGATAAGAGATTGTAAGTGTTATGAAGCCTGCACAGATCAGTACGATCCAAGCAGTTAATGCTGTGATGTATTTATTCAGAGGACAAATTGGAAATCGGGAGGAGAGGAAACAGTCTTTTAATTTACAGGAAAACAATAATTTATAATTATTTTGCCTTTAAGTCAGAGAACAAACACAGCTGTTGTTTGAGGCTCTTAATCTGATTGTTGAAATGCTGGCCTTTCAGTGCAGAGTGAGCCAAGGGGACAAGCACTGCCCTCAGGCAACGGAGAGCAGTTCTCTTCTGCTACGGAGAGTCAGATGAGGGAAGGACTGGACTTACTTTCAGAATGTGATTAGACCCGTGAGTTTCAGCTTGTTTCAAACGTGTTACTTTCTATTTAATGTATTCCCCACTTGGATCACACTCCCAAGGTGAACTGGGAACCAATCAGCTGTGGGTTTATGCTGCTGGAGGACTATTTCTGACATGCTGGGAAAGTTCCCAAAGTCTTTTCTCACCTTGCTTCCATCTCCTGCCTCCTCTGTCAACTGCCAAAACATCACACTTGCTAGTGACAGCAAAGGAATTGAGGTAGTGTCCCATCTCAACACAGCTGATAGCAGTGTCTGGAAGCTCCAGGCAGGTTCAGGATGCCGTCAGATGAAGGGCTTAAGCCTTACACTGCTCAGAGACAAGAGGCTCTTGACGGAGGGAGCAAACATTGCTGTTCCACCTTGCCCCAAATCTCGTCTTCCATCCCGTCCTCCTTTTAAGGACGAGTGAAGGAACACCCACACAGGAACAGAGGTAGTGGGGCATCACTTTCTGCCTCTTAGAAACACAAGTTATTAAAGAATCATTTAAAAACTAACTGCCTTTCCTAAATGAGGTGGTAATATATTCCCTTTTATTCTCCTAAAGGAAACATTAATGAGTGATCAATTCAAATGAATCTCAGTGTATAATCTGTTAATGTAGTTATATCCCATGGCAGCTGTCAGTTAGGAGAGGATGGAAATACCCTGGCTTTCATTCCTCTGTCTAGGGAAGTTCACCGGGATTCAGGTATTTTTACTATCCCTCATCCTCTGTAGTAGACAAAGTGGAACAAATGTCCTTGAGTGCTGGTGATACTTGCAAGGAACAGAGGTGATGAGCAGAAAACAGCACGATGAAAAGAGACTATAGGGGACAAATAACAGCGTATGTCCTATTTTGCTGCAGGGGCCTTCTGTTTATAGCCAACTCTAGGGTTTGGATGTAGTATTGTTCTGCCTATGCAACTGGGTTTTTTTTTTCCTCTGTGCTTAGTCTTCACCAGCAGAGATCTCTCAGGTTTCAGAGTCTCTCTGTAATTAGAAAGAACAGCTTAAATCCTGACTTCAAACGAGAAGCCACCAATCTGCTGTGTAAACAGAGAGCTTGAGTGAGCTCCCAGGAGGGTTTTTAAAATATGTTCTGCTAAGCCCCTGGGGGCAGGAGCCAGATCGTGAAGGGGATGAAGCCCTTCATTGCTACCAAGCAATCACACATATTGGGGACATTAGGGAGCATGGAGAAGAAGCCGCCCAGTGCAGCTGCACAGCATGCAGGTGCTGAGTTTAAGAGCGTGGCTGTACCTTCGGTAATGCCTCCCGAGGCTGCATGACTTTCGCCGGCATCAGGAGGGAGCCCAAATGATTTTCTGCCTAGGTAGTTAAATTGCATTGCACATGGTCCTGGCCTTTGTTAGCTGCAGGGAAGGAGGAGGAGGTTTGGGAAATAGTATAGTACCTGATCCAGCATCAACGCTACAGAGACAAAATTCCCTTTTTTTTTTTTCTTGAGTAAATTTGAGCTGGCAAGTGACATCCCAGATGTTTCAGGTATATAGTGCTTCACAATGAACTGGCACTGGGCTCCCTCCAGCTGGGTCTGCTTTCCTGCAGAGCCATTGTCCAAGTGGGAGTCTGGATCCTGAAACAACTTCATGGCACAGACTGCAGGGCCTTCCCCAGCTGCTGTAAACAGCAGTAACACTGTGTGCTGTCTTTGTATGGATATTGAGAACAGACTAAAGAGGTAGACTGAGGTGTGAAAGTCTAGCAGACGTTTTGCAGAAGATAAAGGAAATCTATGGAGGAAATCTATTGTCCCACAATACCTCTAATCTGTAGATTAACCTTGTTGTTAAGGTGATTTAAATGATAAACAGGAATATAAACAGGAATCTCTGGAATTCCTTAGTAAACCCATACAGCTGATTTACTCTGGAAGTTACCAGCAAGTGCAGCTAAGATGCTGCTTAATTTACAGGAGCTCATGGAGACTTTGGCAGGCCAAGAATGATCATGATAAATTCCTGCTGGTTTTAACTCTCAGCAAAGACCAAGAAAGCTCCTGACTGCTCAACAACAGATTGGGAAATGTATGACTGCATAAAGGCACCTTTTTCCCCACTTGTGCTTCTTTTTTTTTGGATTAAGTTGTTCAGAGAGTCAGGCTTAGCATTTCAAACCCATGTGTATCAATTTCTTTACTTGCTTTTAAACATAGCCACTCTGAAAATACAGACAGTAGATCAGGAGAAATAAATTTTGCCTGCCTTAAGTCTCTTATTGCAAAGTCAGGGGGCATTCTCCCCAGAAGCCACACAAGCCATGACCATGGGTAGGTTGAATCTTCATTTTCAGGAGGAGGAGCCTACAGGCACCCTGTCAGGCCTCTCATCTGCCCTGCCATCACCACAGGATGCTGATTCTTCTGACTCCTCTGCCTGTCCCAGAACCAATATGCTTTATAAAATCTGCAGCAGTTGTTTTGCAATATGAACACAAAATTTTGGAGCTTGTGTGAACAGGATGGAATGTTTCTTTGACATAGGGGGGATAACATATCTTTGGCTACTGTATGGGCTGGGAAGGATGTTCTTTGTTTCTCAGGGCAACCATTGTAAGAAGGTGATTAGATATTTGCCCCCTGTGTCATCCCTCATTATTCTTCCATACTGCAGCCAGCTCTCCATCTGGTTATTGTATTGTGTGGATAGGTGGCTCTACCAAACTTTTCCCTTCATCTGTGAATGCCAGTCCTCCACAGAGCAAGTAAAAGACCCTCATAACATCCCATACTTTCACAGAATCACAGAATATTCTGACCTGGAAGGGACCACAAGGATCATCAAGTCCAGCTCTTAAGTGAATGGCCCATGTGGGGATCAAACACCTACCATGATGTTATTACCACTATGCTCTAATTGACTGAGCTAATCTCAGGGTTTCATAGCAACAAAGAGCCAGTCAACAACAGGAGACAAGTCTCCCACTTCCCTGAAGCCTCCCACTGCTGGTAAGGAGATGGAGGCTGAGATCATCTTGTTATCTGGGTCTGAATCCTGGCAACTCTTGTGCAATGTTTTGGGCATCTGGCAGAAAGGCATATGCACCGCAGAGCTAGTTCTGGAAGGGCTTTGTAGGACTAGCCCTGTTGTGTAGGACTGCATGAAACCTGAAACCTGGAAAGCTTGTGACGGAGGTGGGCATGGGCTGTGGAGCAGCTCTTACAGACCTTGCTGTGACACTCCTGGCATCTGCCTCCACACTGGCGTGGCCACCACTGAAACCAGAAGTAGAGAAGTGGAAAGTCAGGTACAGCTTTGTTTGAACTACACATTTCCAGTCATTCTGGAAAGCAATTCTCATACCTGGACTGTTGAGTGGCAGTATTCCATGTACAGACAGTGTATAAACAGATGGAAATGAAATGCAATATTCTAGGGAAGAAAGTTTCTAGAGGTGCTTGATACTCAGTCATCTTGTGGGCTTTATGGGTGGAAATGCACAAGTGATATCAGAGCAGAGAGTTACAACTCTTCTCGTGGAGAAAAATGCCCCAGAAACTGCAAAGATTATCAGTTGGAGCAAGAACTGGAGTGAGATTTGACTTGGAATAAAGAAGGTTGGTTAGCCTCAAAGAAAACTTTTGCCAAATGAAAGGCCAAATCTTAAAGTGGTGCAAATCACCATTTAGGTCAGCTGGCCCAGAGTGATTTAGTGGAAGAGGGACTTGAAAAGCTGTTTTGCTAAAAGAGATGTGAGTGTGATAGCAGATAGCAAATTGAATCATGTGAGTCTACAGTGTGTTATGGTAGGAAAAAAATGTAGCTAATGAGATTCTTATCTATGTATGGAAAGGCATCAAACCACAGCTGAGGGAGGCACTGTTTCCTCTCAATGCCTGATGACATCCCAAACAAAATACACTGCTTTCAGTCCTGGGATGTATCACAGTAGAAAGGTATAGATAAATACATGAGGATACAGGGAGAGGCACTGAGCTGTACTACTGTAGGATTGGAGAGGCTGATTGGTGAGGAAAATGACAAAAAAAGGCAATCTAGATAACAAGGCGCCTGAAAAAATGAGATTACATATGTGCTTGCCAGATGTGAGTTCCACAAGGTAAAGGAATAGTTTAGGTGGTTATAACAGATTATAAACAGAAATAGTGGCATAAAATTATAAAACATAACTGACAGTAATATGAGGTCACTCCTCCCCAGGTTACCCCACAGACAATTATCTGGGGGAAAAGGTGAGGGAAGTGCTTTTGTATGGCATACCCAGCTGGAGAAAATATCCTTGGCCCTGATCTCTTCCATTTTAATTGGTCCAAGTAGCTGCCGCAGTAAGGATTCGAGTTTTCCTGCCAGTTTTTATCTCTCTGTTATGATAAATATTGATAGCCTTGCCCAGAGCACTTCCCTTCTCCTTGCTCCATGCAGATCCTTAACATGCAGGTTTGGGCTGTGCTGGGAAGGGTCTGGCTTCAGCTGATCTCTCTCCCTCTATTGAGAAGCTGTGGTGCTGGAAAAGAGTAGCATTGGAGGGGAATGTGGGTAGGTGACTGCCATTAGCAGTCTGTAGGGAGAAAGTTGCCAGCAGTATGGAAATAATGGTGTGTTGTGCATGTGATCCTTTGCCCTTTTGGCTGATGAAGGAGCCTCAATCAGTCCTGCCCCTCTGGGTAGGGGATGGGAGTGCACACTGGGCCCTCTGTTAATAGCTGGGAAGAAATTCAAGCAGTCAGCACCACCTCCAACACAGGCAGCCCCTCAGTTAGTGGAATAAGGCGTGAGTTTCTCAACTGTAATGAGCTTGTTTTTCCATGAGATTGCTGTAATAAGCTGTAATGAACAAAGAGCTGCAGGATACAGAGTGAGTGGGTGATAGGATGGCAGATGAAATTCCATGTTGATGTATGTAGAAGTAATGTGGGGAAAAACAATAAGTGGATGAGTACTATTAGCTTTTACCACCCAGAAGGGAGATCTTGAGCCATCCTGGGGAGGAAAACTGTGCAGCATCAGTCAAACTGGAGGTGGGGGGAGGGAACAGCCAGGAAAGGAACTGGCAGCAAAACAGAAAACATCATTATACTGCTGTATAAATCCATGGTACATTTGTGTCTTGAATGCTGCCTGCAGTTGGTCCTCCAGAGAGGATGTAGTAAAATGAGAAAAAGTGTGGCAGTGCTGGCAGGAGTCCTGCAGGGTGACAGGGGGCTTTGGCTGGGAGTGAGAGGCAGGGACAGAGCTGGGAGCAGCCACAGGGTGAAATTTTGAAGAGCCATTGGTCAGGAGGGACAAACATTGAGGCAACAGGTATGAAATGACTCCCTTATGAAGGGACATTCTCTTCACCTTGAAATAGAGACAGCTGAGAGGGCTAAGCTGGAGATCGGTCAAGTCATGATGCACACAGAGATGTGAATAAGGAATGAGCATTCACTATTTATCACAGCATGGGAGCTAGGGGACAAGGAACAAAGTTGTTGTGAAAATGTTTAAAGGAAAGAGAAAAGAATAGATTTTTTATCAATGCATGCCAAACCTGGGACTGGTTACCACAGGATACAAGTCAGTGACATGTTTATAAATGAGTTCAAAGGGCTTGGAAAAGTTATGAAGGTAGTTAAAAAAGTAGGGATGCTAAACTGGGATGCAACCTCCAGCTCAAGAAGTTTCGTTGCTCTAGATTGCAAGAAATTGGGGGAATTTCCACCCTATTCCTCTCCCGTGTTTTGCCCTAAGATGCCACATTGGCTACTGCCACACACAATGCAGAAGAAGACAGCCTTTAAATCCAAGGTAGATATGGCACAGGCTGTGTTAGGAGTCTAGCTGTGGCTAAATCAGTGCCAACTCCACATCCTCCAGGAAGCAAAGCCACAATTAGCAATTAATGTACTAGTTCTTGTGACTGACACTCTTTCAATACAGTCCTACTCCAGGGAAGAGTTAGTTGTTCAGGAGCATGTGAGATTAATTCCTAACAAAGAATTGTCCAAGCATTTCCTTTAGGGAAGCAGCCACAAGAAGACAGACCTTTGTACCTTTGTTCTGCATCACTGACTGCTTTAGGTCATCCCTAGAGATGGATTTAAAGCAAAACCTCTTGAACCCTCTTGAACTTTAAGGAAACTCATTCCTGGATCTTCCATCTGGCTCAAAAGCTCTGCAAGGGGCTGAGATTCAAACACCTCTGAACTGAGGGGAAGTCTGGAGCCAGATCCACAGCTGTAGCTCGAGGCCATCCTGAGCTTTTCATGTCAGCTTTCTTTGAGAGCACCGGCTCTGTTCCGCACGATGCAGATGGGCCACAGGCCACGTGGAAGATAGAGTGAGAGGAATTCCTCTCACACACCACTCACACAGAAAATTTACCTTCAGGTAAACTACTTTAAGAAGGCTTCATTAGATTGGACAGCTGTTTATCCTGCTGAAAAGTGTGAGGAGTCCTTCTTTTCTGCTTTTCCAAGACTTTCATCTCCCCTCTCTTTCAGGAAGAGTAGATGTAATAAGATTTAAAGCTCTGCCATGTAATTGTCATGAAGTTTATATCCCATGATTCCTGTTTGTGAGCAGAAATAAATTAAGCACCTGGATAAGCCCTCTTTCTCTCCCCTCTCCTGAGCACCCAATATGATGAGAAAACTGCTGAGAAACAACCACAATTAACGATGGGGTCACATTTAGTTCAGCACCATCGGCTGGTTAATTGGCTGATTCCATTACAGCTCCCCTTATCTGTGTGCCAACACAGCTTCTAACAAGCTGCTTGCTGGGTAATTAATCCTGTCCAGGGTTTAGATCCTGAAGCTGGGTCTGCTTTAAGGGACTGTGCCATTACTAGCCCTCTGCTAGCAGGCCTACTTCACTCAGAGCTCCTCCTTGCAGAGTCTGACTGTAGGTCCAAGTGGCAGAAGGGACATGCAGAGACATTACATTCCCTGGAGAAAAGCCAGCCCCTGGTTTTGTGAAAAGAATCCAGACCCTGTACTCAGTTTCCTGCTTTTGCTGGATGTTGCTTGAGAGATCCAAAGTTAGGCAGTGCCTTGAGAAGTTAACTGGCCCTCCTGCAAATGAGTAATTTTATTAAACAAATCCATAACAGGATATAAGCTCTGCTAAAAATTTGAAATAATAAGCTTCTAAAATAACCAGTGTCCTGATTGACAGAAAGAATGTAAGAGCAAGAGGAAAAGGAAAATAGAGACTGGAAAATGAAGATGAAGCCGGACACTGAAGTGGTGGAAAGGGCTGGATGTGAGCGTCCACGCACAGGGAAGAGCAGACAGACACTGGAGAGCCAGGAAACAAGCAGCTATCAGGAAGGTCTGTCACCTCTGTCACTGTTGTGCCTTCTGCCTCAGACACACAAGTGGGCTTTTGGCTGTGAGGCATACCCTTGTTTGTACTGCTGAATGCACTAGACAGAAGTGCTGATCTTATGTGCTCTGATGCAGAAAAGTCCTTTCAGCCTCTCAGGTAAGCTGTAAGTGAGGGAGCATTCACCTTGGCCTTCCCCAGTCTGTGTTGTGCCAACACATGTGCCAGACAGCCAACAGGAGTGATTTAAGGCAAATGGGGGTGAATGATTGTAAACATTCAGTTATGGAGCCTCTATTCTCTGATTTCTCATGAAAATACTTCTAAAAAGGAGTGTGTGAGGTGGTCACTTTGGAACAACATGCTTGGAAGCAGGGACATTGGAGATGCACATGGAGAAGGCATAATGCCAGGATTAGCAGGAATGCAGGCAACTGGATGCTTTGAGCTGTGGATAAAGGAGAGAGGAACTTGTATTTTTACCACCTATTCTCAGTCACCTTTCATTTGGGATGAGATTGATTACCTCCAGCTTTTTTCATGGCAAACTTTCCTATATCATGTGCCCTCAGTCCTTGCTTTAACTTGCATTAGTCCAATGTTAAAGCAGTCCAGCATCTGTTAACAGTCACCCAAGTGTTTTTTTTTTTTTACTTCTGGAAGTTGGAAAAGAAAGGAGATGGTCTCAGATATAGGACCTGATGAGATGAATCTTGAGGTATTCCTCAGAGCCCATTTGCAGCTTGCTCAGTGCAGGAGCACCATGAGCTCAGGGACCTCTGTGTGAGTTCTCCCAGCCAAACTGGGTTTTGCTTCAGCCAACAGCCTGGTGGAGAGTGCAGGGCAAGTACCCAATCTGAAGCCATCTTCAGAGTAGCAAGAAAAGACATCTAGCTCCTAGCCAAACAGGACAGGAAAGGCTCTGTTAGCTGGGCTACCCAGACCACCAGGAGACAATGGGGACCTGTGGAGACAACCTCATAATTGTGAAGGTCTGTTGTAATGTACAGCCATGCACAAAAATCCTCATTATTAGTCTTTTCATAAATCAAATTTGGACATTGGTCTGCACCTATCAATTCAGGCAGGTGGAACAAACACAAAAGAGGCATGTGATAAAGGGAGATACTGGTGATGAGAAGGAATTGCTTTAAAGAGTGGTGCCCCTGGAGGAGCTGGGGAAGGCTTTGTAGCACTGTGCTGAGGAGGGGAGATCAGCATGATAAAGACAGAATTTCTGAAAGGACACAAAGGGAGCTAGGGAGCAGGAAGGGGAAGGCACTGAACAGGGCATGGGGTCAGCAGTTGAAGTCTTGAAGAAGGACAGATGGAGGGGAGAAAGGGAAGATGAGACTTGTAAAGAAGTGGAGAAAGCAACTATGTGGTTTGGGTGAACTAGAAAGTGTGCAGAGATGAGATTACATGGCTGTAGTGAAAGAAAGATGTGGACATGCATGTTCAGTTCATTTTGCTCATGAGCAGTAGCTGAGAAATCAATACTCATTAACAGCATTAGCAAGCCTTGATTAAGAACAACAGAATTATGCAGGAAAGAGGATGCCTTCAGACACTGGCAACCAAGAGAAGCAGTGCCTACTGCTCTGTGTCCTTTTTTCCTATAGGGATCAGATGGTTGATCAGAGTTAGATGTTTTTTTCTCCATGATCACTGGTGTCAGAAAGGAAAGGTGATTGGAATTCGACAGTGAATGCTCTGAGGGTGTAGGTTCTCATTTTGGTTCAGGTTCCTGACTAACAAGTGGGAATACTGGAAGGTGATGGATGTTTGACAAGTCTGCTTTTGACTTAGAGAACTGCTCCCCCATTTTCCTGTCCTGCCACAGTTTAGCTAACCAGCTCTCAGCACGCCTGCTCCTCTTGGGAACAGGGAGCTTTGGACACCCACAGCTCTGTGATGCTGCCCAACCTCTTAGCATGGGGTTCCAACCCTGCAGTAAGGAGGTGCTGTTCCAGAAGAACTTTGTCAGGTTGCCAGTACCTTCATTTTTGCTGACAAACAGTGCCTGCACATTTATTTTTACCAGCATTAGTGCATTAGGGGGATTTTTGCATTTCTGACTGTACTGCTATGCCACTTCACAGCCTCAGTTATGGGTGCATTGTGGATATTTCCATTTCCGACACTTTGGAGCTCAGAATTTGTCAGGGCTGAACACTTCTGAAGAAAATTATCTGAGGAAGACAAGAGGCACTCCAATATGTCAAAGAACAGACTGGGGCTATTGATGTATTTGGTGCCATGTTTTCAAACTGCTGCCTGTTGGGAGCCACATCCATCTGTCTTTAGTTTTTTCTTCCTCCAGGAGTATGTACTAAGTACCATCTGATTTATTTATAAAGTATGAAACAACCACTGTTGAAGGGAAAATCTAATGCTGTTCAGGTCATCCTAACTTCAATGGATAAGACACCTGAAGCTTTGATATTATTACTGAGGATATCAGAACTGGTGAAGCTTTAAGGTCAGCATTTAGAAACCTGGGAAGATGTTCAGCCAGAGTGGGAATAGGACTGATGCAGGAAAATCCTGAGAGCATCAAGACAAAAGTCAGAAATTTGATGATAATGATGATTATTACCAGTCTGCCTTTACAAAGGTACCAATAAGAAACTGTATTGGTTTTCCTGTGCAACTGTACTGCTCAAAAGTCCCTTGAATATCAAATGCAATTTGTTGAAATCTATAGTCCTGATGTTCTGCTAGAAGGGAATATATTATATCCTATACGGTTTTTTTTTTCTTTTTCTTCAGGAGCCCAGTGTTAGCCAATGCGATTTTCCTGTGAGGAGAGAATTTCAAAGGGTCAGGTCCACATATTTCTGATACTATCTATGGAAATTAGCATTTCTGAGGGACCAGTGTGCAAATCTTTTTTTCTGTGTCTGTGAATGCATTGTGGCCTCTGTTTGGTTGTTAGGGGAGTTCTTGTTTGTTTTCTAGTGAGCTTAGCTAACATGCAGTTTCTGTTGATCTGCTTATGCTGTTGAAGGTCTGAGTTCTGTGGTGTTGCCTGTACATTATAAATAGCGTGCACACATTTTAACCAGATACTGGACAGCCTCGTGAGAGTCCAAGAAGTCCCTGACTGTCTCAGATAGGATTGTTTGCACTTTGTGGAGTGCAGGACGTAAGTCTTGTCATCAGGAACATGCATTAGACCTATTCTGCTTACCTTTTTCCATAGTTTTGCTCTGTGCACCCCTTATGAGACAGACTAAGCATGCTGTTTATGGATGTGATTTTTTGCTACCAAAACACTAATGCTATCTCTAGTCCTACTTAGATGTGCTGACACTAATAAATCTTGTATTAGTAAAACGATATTTCCGTCTAATAAGGAAGGTTTTGTCAAATAAGGATGCTTTTCAACAGTTTTTACGCATGGAAGAGAAAGAGATGGAAGAGAAGAGAGATGTGTTGCTTTAGCTACACTGATCTAGTTAAAGTAGCACCATTTTTGTGTGTAGACAAGAGCTTAGGAAATGTGCAGGTCTTAGTCTGGGGGCAGGACTTTAAAGCACCCATTGAAGTCTAGTGTCAGTTTTCAAGGCTGAAGAATATTATTTTATTTAGGCTTCCAGACCAGCCTTGCTCCAGGAATGCACTTAGGTTGTTTTTAAAGCAAACATGAAATCAATAGCCTGGTGTTCTGCTCTGCTATTTCTTGCCAGAGCCTAAGGACCACACATGGGTTTTCCCTCCTCTTCGTCACACTGCCAGGCATGCTCTCGGATAACGGCAGGCAGTTCTTGGGGATGAATGCGGAGAGGTTCCAAATGGCCAAACACACACTGGACATCTGGGCAGGTTTTGCTGCAAAGTATTTTCCATCAGGCTTCCCTCCAGATATTGCCATGAAAGGACCAACTCACACCAACCACCCTGTCACAGATTTTATCCAGCCTCTGACTTTAGGGGGAGTTTTATCTGAGTAAATCTCAAATAGGAGCCTGTTGGCTTACCTCACCATTTACAATGTTCCTGGTGGAACTTGGGGCTTTGGTTTTCATTTTGACCCTGACAAACACCAGCCCCGAGAGCAAAACAGCACTGTGCCCTCCTGCACACCATTCCAGTGGTGGGCTTCTGCTCACATTTCACTGGACTCTTCTTTGGTGCAGGAAAATAACTTTCTTTCCTCCATCCTGTGCAGGGAACAGGGGCTTCACCCAGGGTAACAGATTCTGAATGCTTGTCCATGTAGGACAGACCTGCAGCTGGATATCCATTCCTGACTCCAAGCAGCCACCATCCTCATGAGCTAAATAACAGCCTCTGGCCAGCTACTGACCTCTCTTGAGAGCTGAATGCTCCTTTGGTTTTTAGCAGCTCCCTCGGGCCAGGCTAGCTCCTCTCCTGCAGGGTTTGAAGCTGAACCGTATGGTACCAAGACAGTCCCCAGACAGAAATGAAAACACACATTAGCAAAGAGGAGAGGAACAGGCTAAAATTGGAAGTGACCATTTCGTGTTTGATGTTATTCAGAGGAGCCTGTTCTTCATTTAGGACATTAATAGTTGTAACAGAAGCGGTAATATTTCAACAACAGTGGTGATTAAGAGCAAAGAGGCAGCTAATCTCCATCTAAAAAGAGCTAACTAGCCCGTCCTTTAGCCCCCACCGCACTGTCACATTTAAATACCATGAATATTCACTGCTTGGCACCCAGCTGGCATCTGAGCTGTTTTGACACAAAAACCTTCAAACTCAAAGAGTTTTTAATCAGTCTGCAAGAGAGAGAAGAAGAAAGTGAGAGAAAGAAATAGGAACAGAGAAAATGAATCAATGAGTTCAACAGAGAGGGGGGTATCCGAATCCAGTTAACCCCTTCCTTTCCCTGCAGACATAAGTGCTGTCTCTGCAGCACTGCCGCCCTCTCCCAGGCTGCAGAGGAATGGAGAAAGGGTACCCCATCTCCTCTGGGCAGCCCCATACCTCCAGAGGGCTCAGTCCTACCCTGGAGCCCCATATTCCTGGGTATCCCATCCTAGCTGAGTGCCCATTCTACCTGGCTGCCCCATTTCCTTCGGCTTCCCCATCCCACCCCAGCGTCCCTTGCTTCAGGCACCCCATCCCACTCACCTTCTCATACTTAAAACACATCCCCTTCTGCTGCCTGTGCTTGTTTCCTGGCACAGGGCTTATTTACTCTCACCTTTGCCTATGTTTGTGACTGGTTACCAATATTCTTGTGGCAGACAGCACCGTTTCACTCACAGTATGTGATGTACTTTAGAGCAGCCAGTCTGCCTGCAAAGAGTTTTCATCTTAGAAGAAGGTTTCTCAGTGTTAACAGCTGCCAGTATCCTTATTGGAATCTCAAAGTTGCCTACAGCCCACACAAACCTCTTTGCATCAGCTTTTGCAGCAGGATTAACTATGCAGCTGCAAACACTGCAAATCATGCCTTGTCCTTCAAGAAATAATCCCACAGTGCTCTGAAGGGTAAAGTTTTAGCAGCACTGTGGATCTGGCCACTGACAGATCACCCAGCAGTCCCCATTTAACCTGGGTCAATCCCATACACACAAGTGCATTTCTGTCAAACTAGTCGAAGCACACAACACAGAGTTTATGCAACTTTATGCTGTTATGTCAGCTTTGGGCTACTTGTGGTAGACAGTTTATAGCTGATTTGGCACGACAGTAGGATGGCGTAGGAACTGGTCTGCTCCAACACCTTGCCATGAAAAAACTGACTTATCTAAATTTTCTAAATGTGTTTAATTTGATGGAGTGCTAGATCCATGTTTCATGTCATATGGCTGTGGCATTTTTGATCAATGCTGGGAACCACAGAGTCAGTTTTATTTTATAATCAAACCGCAGCCTAAGCCTAGAAACTTTGTGGCCCAGACTGCAGACCTCAACCACATGTGGGGAATCTGTACTTGCACCTCAGCTGGCAGCATGTTCAGAGCACAGCGGGGACTTTTCCAACCTACTGCGTCCTCAGGGAGTCTATTGTGGGCTTAAACTATACATAGGTTGTTGTCTCATCTGCCTTCAGGGTCTTTAAAACTGACATGCACCTCAAAAGCCAATGTCTCGGTTCTTTTAAGGAAAACCTCTGGAAAAGCGAAGTATAGAAGCCTGGGACTAATTTAGGCAGATTGTTATGGTCTCTGCAAAGGATACTGGTATCCCGGAAGTGTGTAACTGAGGTGGTGTTGTGCAGACCTTCCAAGGCAGGCCTGTGCTGAGGGAAGGTTTTGCAGTTGGAAACAAGAAGACAGTGGCTAGAAGTCCAAGGCCAACGAGGAAAATAAGCAACTAGCACTGGAGGAGCAAAGTGGATAGCTGCATCCCACTGGCAGTGGGGCAGAAGATCTCTTGGGAGAGCAAAAGAGAGCAGGAGAGTGAGGAGCCTGAAGGCCCTGCTACATGGTGTGATGAAAAGGCTGCCACAGTGAAGGGACTGGAAGCAATGCGGTGGCAATGCTGTGTGAGTCAGATCTGCACTACACTGATCTGTCAGGACTGGAGGTGGAGCATTATGGATGTCAGGGAAGGACAGCAAGGAGAAATAAATGTAACCAAGATGGGAGATGAGAGTTTGGGAGCAGGTTTTTCCTGTGTGGCTTCTCCAAATCTAAAGCTAGTGTAAGATTTATTAGGAGTTACTGAAGCTGTGGTGACTTTTACTGAATACAGTCTGGGACTCCTTTGGGAGGAAGAAGTAGAAAGATTTGGGTTCCACATTTCCTTAGTGCTCTCAAGATCCTCTGATGCTCTCCAGATCCAGAGATCTCACCCAGGACTTTAAAATTTACAAGCATGCACACAATAGCCAAATGTGCTCTGTAATCTCTTCCCAGGCAGCAGACAAAGTGGGTTTTGCATAGATTGGTACTTACTCTATTCAAGTTGATAATTATTTTGAATGGAATACTCCCCATGAAGCATGCCTGGAACAGCATCAAACCCTATGGGCTGTGGGAGGCACATCCATCAGCTGCACTCTGGGGTGCATTCTGGAAAAGCTCACAGCTGGATAGGAGGATCCATTTTCCTATATACTTAAATGAGAAAATAGCATGAGCTTTTCTTCAGTCTCTTCTTGCCAACATCTGGCCGCGACTTAAAATGAATTTGCACAGTTGCTATGAACTATATCTGGGCATGCTTCCTTTGCCTATGGAAAAATGTGGGAATCTAATCATCTAGTACAAAAGAAAGTGTTCCAGCTAATATGTGCCTCAAAGACCCTGAGGACATGGATTTGGAATGTTTTTGAGGAGATGGATCAAAACTATTTTATTTGACATTCACCTACAGTTTTCTGTTGCCCAACTCCATCATATTTGCATACAGCCAACATGTTCTGTATTAGGAAAGGAAAATCCAGGGTGAGCCACAGGCAGCAGAGGTGTTGAACTGGCAGCTCTCACCCACCTGAGTCCACTCTCTCCCCAGCCTGTCCCAAGGGAGCATGGTGCTGCTGTGGTGGTGCTTTGAGGGTGGGGGGCTCAGATAAGACATAAAACGGAAGCTGTGGCCATCTGTGGCCATTAAAATTCCATGACACCTTTTGGTACTGAAGCAGTTGGTGCTAGAAGTACCCACTTGCAATACAAGGCAGACAAGCCTCGTGCAGCCTGGTGAGAGGGTGCCTCATGAGGTCTGACGGGTGTTTTTCTGCCTACAGTGGAGAATGAGGCAGACCCTCATGCTCACTGCCCAAAAGTCACTAATCCCAGAGCTGGGAGCAGAATTGCTGCATCCCTGTGACCAGAAAACAAGCTGAAAAGGAAAGAGCTCTGTATGGATTGTACAGCATGCTAATAAGAGAGCTCTGTTGTTCCTGTGACTGGATTTACACTCAGTGCCGATGGACAGTGGCACATAAATGGACAAGTCTATTTGCAGGAGGTAGAACCATAGAATAGTTTGGGTTGGAAGGGACCTTTAAAGGCCATACAGTCCAAATCTCCTCCAAAATGTTTTAAGTTTTTGGGATCCTGGGGATCATTGCAGCGAGCCACACAGTGAGACGTAGCCTAACACTCCAAGGTTATTATGAGATAAGAAGGCTCTCCAGCTCTTGTTGTAGGTTGAATCACATCTCTGCAACCATTAGAAAACTAAACTTGGGGTGAAAGTAAAGGCTCTACAGGAAATGAAGTCTAATCCAAGACACAGAGGGGTAGAAAGCAGGGATGATGGTGGGGACCTTTACTAACTGACAGCTTACAGATCCCGTCCTCAGCACTTGCTCTCGTCCCTGAGTCTCCCTGCTGTGCACTGACCCAGGGCAGGAACCAATCCAGCTGAAAAATAAACATTTTTTTTCCTAGAGTTGTTTTTTATCTGGATGAGTTCTCTGGTCTCATTCACCATGTGCTACACAGGCAGCGTGCTGGCATAGCTGGTGGTGCAGAGTATGGGCAAGGAAGCAATGGGGAGTGGAAGGGGAGCAGGATTGCTTAAACTGATGTAACTAGCCCTGATTCCAAAAACGCAACCACAGCCTGCTTGGAGTGCTCTCCTGGGTGCCAGGGCTGACCTGCAGTTTGCATAGAAGGAGCAAGGGGAAAAAATGCCTCTCTCAAAAACCCTTCAGAAATTCTCGAGTAATCAGTGCAAATCCCAAAATGTTGCTACTGGAACTTTGCAGTTGATGCATAAGGATGCTGGAACCTTATGAGACTTACTGTTGTGGCATCCTGATACTGAAAAACAACAGCACTTAATGTCTTGGTTCCTTTCTGTCTATATTAACTCTCTTGCAAAATCCTTTCTTCTATGTCCTTTGCTGGGAGGAAAAAAATCTGGTATTTCCCTTTGCTCTTTCCTTGGCACATCCTGTGTGCCTGGGAGCTTGCTCAACATTCCTGGTATTCCTCTTTTAGGAAGGTGTTGTGTCTACACTCCAGGGGAAAAGCTGCTTGGTCTGGCATCATGGGTGGAATCCCCATGGCACCACCCCACCCCAGCTGCTGCCCAGGGAGGAAGCACAGGGCTGTGAGCCCTTTCTGGCTGCTGTATTTCATCTCTCTGTGCTGCTGCTGCTTCCCAGGCAGCATGTGATCCTCTGTGGTATGCTCTGGCTTCTATAGGGAATGGGCTAATGCTATAAAATAGTCTTTTTATGGAACCTCTTGGCAACGCAGAAAACTTTCCCATTGCCAGGGTGTTCTTTTTATTCAACAATTTGTTCCCAGAAAACAGCCCATTTAAACAGGTTTTCTCTATTAAGGGGCTTCAGCTGCATTTGGGGTTTTTTGAGCTTATTCAGTGTGCTGTAAACTGCAAAATAGTGTCCTACAATAGATTTGTCTGAGGGAACTGAAGTGTGTACTCCTGTGATTCTGCCTACTGTGGGAGCTCCTTGAAAGCCAGATGTCACATCCAAAGAGTAATCTTTGTGTAACATGTTTACAAACACATGGCCACATATACTCAACATTTTCAGCAGCCACCAAACTGAAATTCAAATCCTGCAATTTTGCTTCTCTACCCACCTGCCCTACACGCAGCCGAAGCAAGAAAAAAAGTTTCCAGAACTTGGACGGGCTCATCTCTTTTATTTAGATGAGGAAAACACACATTGCTGTCTGCAGAGGGCTGAGTTTAACTTCCCAGCTGGGGCCTCTCATCTGTAAGTTCTTGCAAGAAAAACACCAACTGCTAGCAAGATAATCCAATTTCCCTTCTCTCGCACTCAGAGGAAGACTGCCTACTCCCCCACGCCATGTGGGTTTCAGTCTGGCAGAACTTCTCCCAACCACTATACCCCGGGCAAGATCCATATCAAAGCTTCAGCCCCCCAGGGATCATTAGAAGGCATTTATTTCTGCATATTCCAGTGGGGGATGCAGGGGTAGGGGTGGAGGAGGCAGATAACTTTATTCACAATGCAAATAGGCTGCCCTTACTTTCAACCTTCGCTTCAAACCTGGAGATATTAAAAAAACATGAGCCCTTCTAAAATAATAAATACACTAATTCTGCTGGATGTTATATTGTTGGTGCCTCCAGAAAAGTGCCCTGGCATCGTTCGATGGGAAAAGTCAGTGAAATCTGTTAACTCTGCTCTTGGCCTCACTCCCCAAATTGCTGTTAAAAGTTCAGTCGAGTGGGCTGAACCCGTATTAGAGCACTTGGCTAATTTAAGAAAGATCGTTAGTAGGTAGTTTTGCACAACAGGACTAAGATGCTTCAAGGACTGAGGGAAAGTCAACCCAATTCTCTCTGCAAATTTGAAGCGCTAGTCTGTGATTTACTAATAGGGAGCAGTGAGTTATTAAGCTCATCACAACGCAGCATCCTGCTCCTCTAATCCAGAGGGAGCCAGCTATTTAATAAATCAGAACCCAGTGCTAAGCTACAGGGATAAAAGGACCTACATTAATATGAAAATATTAATATCTGAAAGAGCAGATTATAATCTAAATGGGTTAGAATGAGATAGCACCATTGTTTAGAAGAAACAGCTTGCTCCTAATCTCATTAGAGTAATCATACTAGCAATGGAAGATATCTTCAGACCCTTGAAAGCCCTTTGCAGGCTTGGTAAATGTGGTGATCATGCTGGGTGGGTTCAAAAAGCTGCCCAAGGCTGCCTTTCAGTGTCAGCTGGATGATCTGTCTGAAGAAAGCAGAATGTTCAACTGAAGGGGATGACATGGCTTTTCCTTCTGAAAGATGTGCAGCAGAAGTTCTGCACCCCTTGCAAAAGTGAGCATTACCCAGAGACACTCACGACTAGGGAAGTTCCACTGCTCCACTCCCCAAAACTTTATCTGAAGCCACATGGGAGGTGGGTGGAAATCTGTAAGATGAGGCTATGTTCTTCCTCCCTCACTAGTGCAAACTGAAGGGAACTTGTCATAGCAGTGCCTGCTATGAAAGGGCAGAAAAAGATGGAGTCAAATTCAGGGGCTGTTTCCCTGCAGGCCACGGCCCCAGGGCAGCCCCTTCAAGGTCATCTTCTCTGCAGGCGCTGTGTGATATGGAGTGTCCAACCCTCCCTGCTCACACACTGCTTCCCTCCAGGCCTGCCATTTTTTCCTCATGTGTATTAAGTTGAGCAAACCTGTCCTGGCAGAGACTGTGATGCAGCCCAGGCACATACAGGCAGTCCCCTGAAGACATGGTGATGGCTAGCAACCTGTCTGCCTTCATTGGTCATGACCAAATGAGAAAGGCTCCTCCTGTGCCAGCAGGGCAGCTGCTTTCCTGGGTTTCTCTCTACCACGTTCAAAAACATTCTCAAGCTGCCTCTTCACTGAGCCCCCAAAACAACCTCATCATTCTGCTTGCAGGAGCCTCAAACATGGTCCCAAGCTTGGGGCTCACAGCTATCTCCAATTGTCTTTCATCTCTTTGCACAGGATCTGCAGTGGATGGTCAGCATCCCTGCTCTTGCAGACTGTCTTCTCTCAGCATCATTGAATCTTCCAGGTCTGTGTCCAACTGAATGGCTTCTGAGAGGGTTTTGTATAAAACAGACATCTAATCAGGAGAAAAGCCTTCAGCATTTACCCATTGAAGCATGGTGTGGTTTATCTTGGAGCTTTTCACCAACTGCATGTCCTGCAGGTCAGCTCTCAGCTGGCCAGCATCAGCATGGTGACCTGTGCAACAGCATCAAGTTTAGCTCGCAAGAATTGTTCTCAGACATCATCATGGGGATAGTTGACCTTGGCAGTACTGTCACATGGTGATAAACCCATGAGCCCTATTCTTTTTCAGCCTTTTTGTTTTAAATCCAGTCAAAATGTCAAAAGGCCCAGATTTAATTAGCAGAGAAAATTCTGCAAAGAAAATGGAACATCCATTACTGATGAGAAGGGTGAAGCCAAAGTGAGACTGCATTGCTAAGAGCTGTTTTTTCCTCTGGCACCTGTGGCACTTCCAGCCTTAGTCACCAAACTAAATTTTCCAGCACATCCTTCAGGGAAGTGCCCAGTCAGACCAGCAGTTTAGCTCATGCTTGCTTCATTACAGACCCCTGCAAACAGACAAACTACAGCCCAGGTGCCCAGCCAAGGCTGGCAAGTAGAGCTTAATCCACTCAAGATACGAAGGACCTTTCATAACACATGGTTTTGATTTTCACAAATATTGAGACTATTCTTTGCATTAATGATAAAGTGGATTAAACATGCCCTGTTTTTCTAGATAGTGCCCCTCTGGAGTTTCACTGGGACCAAAGTGGATCTGGCATTTAAACTAAAGAAATCCCTGTTTAGCATGTGGGAGTCTCTGGAGAGGCCTCAGATCTGCATTGCAGCTGTGAAATACAGCATCTCCCGTGTTGCTTATCAGAGATCTATGTTTCTCCTGGGAAAATATTGCCCAAAGGATTCAGCCCTTGCCAAATTTTCTACTGGAATTTGTTTGTTTATTTTATATTTCTTTTTAAACATCTGAAACCAACAAACTTAAAAAATGCTCTAAATCTATCAACTTGAGTTAATCTCTTAAAATAAAATAAAATAATAAAAAAATTAATTCCTCCAGGCTGCCAGCTTCTATTTCTAAGACTTAGTCTAAAATAGATTTAAATGACTGAAATTCTAAACCCAGGAAATATGAAGTTTAATTGGAAAGAATCACAGTTTTTCTTTTCTCCCGTGCTACTACACCTGCTCTTGGCATCTGATACTACTGAATTTTAAAATGGTTCATATCAAACAGGCTTGTGTGTGTACAGTGCTGCTCCTTTGACCTCTGTGCCCACTTTGCAGCCACAAGGAAATACAGCTACCCAAGGAACAAGTCACTCAGGGACAGCTCTGCCTCATCTCCTCCCTACTCAGTCCTCCTGAAGGGCTTTCCCCTTTTAAATGCTCTCTTCCTTCTTCGTGTCTATACCCATTTGTCATGCAAAAAATAACAGGGCAGGAATGGAGCCAGATATTTTAGGTCCAGTACAGCATCTAATGCTTTCCATGGTTTCTACTATGCTGAAAGTAGAATGACTTTTGCCATGATGCTATATGGACCCTGGAGACGATGTTTGGCTGTGAATGCAGCTCCATCTCCCACAGCTTCAGGCATGTTCCAAGCAAGTGGGTGGGCTGGGATTTATAAGTAGTGTGTAGTAATACATCCTTCAGTTAGACAGAGGGATGGTAGAAAACACAAAGCTACAATCTATTCAGAGAATTTATTAATATTAGATCCTCAGGAGGTATCTCTGCTCACTTCACAAGCATCCGTTTGTTGGAAATACTATTTTGATAAACCATTTTCTCAGCCTCAGTATTGAAGCAGTACAGATGTTACAGGTGAGGATGATAATTTGGTCCTTTCTGGTCCTAGTGCAGGGTGGTTCTCCCCAGTATAGAGGTGTAGGACCACAGTTCTTTTCTCACAGCTGCAGCATACATAGACATCTGCAGCACATGAACCACTTGGACATCAGCAGTCAAGCCCCCAAAGTGAAACTTCAAGGAAAGGTACTCCCCAAAGACCCA
Organism: Vireo altiloquus; assembly: GCA_013396875.1. Taxonomy (NCBI): domain Eukaryota; kingdom Metazoa; phylum Chordata; class Aves; order Passeriformes; family Vireonidae; genus Vireo; species Vireo altiloquus. The sequence goes on along the minus strand of VZRF01008663.1, from coordinate 310,792 downwards.
CAGTCCTCTGGGTAAGACTCATGTTGAACTCTAGTTAGATGAAGATCAGCCTTAAATATGTTTGTCCTGAAAATAGCTTCAACTGCATATTTTGAATGAAATCTCTTTGCTCTGGAAAAAGCTAATGGTCAACTATCTGTAGGTATTTTTTCCATGTCATCATCTGGAATCCTGCTGACTGGTAATGATGCCTTAGGTTTTAACTTTTATATTTTTCAAATCCTGTACTGCTAGTGTAACTCTGAAGTTTCCTGTAGCTTGTTAAGTGCTGTTCTCTAAGATAGACATAACAAAGCTTCTCTAGCTCGCTCTCCAAGGACACCCAGATAAAGAACTGTAAACCTTCATCTTGGGGAGAGGGGAAAGCTTGGGGAAATTCCATCATTGGCTGGGTTCTGGTTGGTGAATTTATGCTGATATAAAAGTGTGAAGAACTTGTGACCTGTCACCCGTTTTGGGATCCACTGAGGCAGGACTCTCTGGAGCCCAAAGTGTACATCTGAAGGCCTTTCAAATAAGTACCTCCTTTATTCCTGTCTGGTCTCTGTTTCTAGGTAGCCATTTAAGGCATCAGTAACATACAGAGCTGTCTGATGTAATGAACAGCCAAGAATGGAGAATCCCAAGTTTCTGCCTGTTTCTGGTGGCTATCCAGGGAATATGGTATTCACTGATGAGGACAGCATGGGAGAGTAACCCTCTTATAAAAATGGGATTCTGATGATTGTATCTGTATCCAAGCTGTTGCAGTGTATACAATGACTTGTATTTTAAGAGCCTTGCTACCCTGTCTCACTATCCTGGAAAAGACTTTGGAATATTAAAAAGAGAACAGTCAATCCCACTATCAGCAAATAATCCTCTAGGAGATAAATACAGTAAAAGAGTCATATTTGTCTTAGCCAATATTGATATAATCTGAATTTCATAGGTTATTGCATTTGAAGAACTATTCTGGAACTATTCAGAGAACATACATATGATGGGATAAATGAATAGAATATTATTTACCTTTAAAAGGTCAGGCTGTGTAACAGTACCTATCTCTAAAAATATATATTTCATCATATGACCAGCTGGTTGAATGTCTTCCTATGATACAGCAGCATCATGGTACTGTACATTTTGAAGGCAATGCTAAATTCAGATCCTGGCTCCAGCTGAAAGGCTCAGGATGCTGTGACTTACTGTTTGGGGCACTTGCTGAAGAGGAAAGCAAGGTTCAGGGTTGGATCCAGACCCAGAGCCCCAGAGTCCCTATTTTCCTGGTGCCAGGAACACTAGTTTTGCCCTACTTGTTTGACTAGGAATGCATGGGACTGGCTTGGTATTTTTCCAGACCGGTTTTACTTTGCCTCGTTACAAACTTCACCATGTACTGTCCTTTCCCCTGCCTTATCTCCTGTCTCCTTCAAGGGCAACGCTGGAATGTAAGAGGGGTGCTTTTGCTGGGAGCTGTTCTGAGCTGAAAGGACAGGCAAAAGTGACCCTTAATCCTGCTTGGTGTTTCAAACAGCTTCCGCCTGCGGGGAGGGGATGTATTGAGAATGTGTGAGAGAAAACACTGAAAAGGGAAAAAAGACACAAAAAGGGAAGAGAAAAAAAGTACAGCAAGGAAGCTAGAGACAAACTTCAAGTTGTGGCTTATTTCTCACCCAGGCTCTAATTAGGAAGCCTCTTATGGGACTGTGAAGCTGTCAGGCTGCCAAATGTCAGCGTGTTTATCGGAGATCAGGCGAGTCTCCTGTCTGCAGCAGTGAGTTTGGTGCCATGATCCTCCTGGGTCCCTCCAGCGTGTGTGACTCACTCGGCACTGGCACCTCCGGGGGCTGCGAGGCACAGTGGAGGGCTTCTTCTTCTCCCTTAAAAACCCAAAAATAACCCCTTTCCTGGGATTTGGCCTCTTCATGCTGGTTCCATGCGTGGAGAGGGTTAACCATACAGTGCAGAGCAGCTTCAGCGTATGTGACTCAGATTCCCAGGGAAATCCCCAGCTTATCTGATGGAGCCTGTTAGTCTGCTAATTGAATAAGCTCCTATTAAAAGTGCAATGTTTTTTAATGAGTGCTAACAACGGGCCAGATTCTGATCTGATCTTTTCGCTTGGGATGGTTTTGCTGCTGGTCGGGCCCAGCCCCTGAGTGCAGCCGGGCAGCTGCCGCCAGCCCCACCAGCCTCAGCAGAGCCAACACACCGGCTCGGGGCTTTTGGGGTGCGGGTGAGCCACCGGCCTCGAACTTACATTTAATGAGCCGGGACTTCATCAAGTGTAACAGGCAGGACGCTTTTATTGGGGAACTTTAGGAAGAGGCAGAATGCTGCAGTGCAGCCAGCAGAGGAAGGCATTTGTTGGGAGGTTACCAAGGATTTCATGTAACATAATTGCTGCGAATATTTCTTACGTGATTCGAGCCGTGCTCTTAGTAATTAACTTTCTCAGTGTCGAAATCAGGTTGATTTGTTGATTCTGCATTTAAGATGTTGTCTGTGTCTGCCTAGGAAATATGTTGTGTATGGCTCTGCATATGCACATTCAAACCCTAATTTTAGTTAGAATTATGTGTATAATGCCTGTAATCTCTTTTTTCTCAACAGGTATTGACTTTGAGAAGGTATATGCCTAACAGGAAAATTTTAAAAAATGTGGTTAGCATTTAAAGTTAACTTAGGTGGGTTCCGGGGTACTTCCAAAGGAGACTGTAACACCTCTGATTCCAGCTAGGCTCAGGGTGGGGTTGCACTCTCTTGTATGACCCTGTGACCACATTTGCCTTCCTTTTCTTGCCTGAAACTCCCAGTGGGTTACCCAAGCCTATGTGACATCACAATCATGTAAAGTTTTCTAATAAGAAGACTTTTTTTTGTTTCTTCTTGCAAGCCAGGAATGAGATCTGACCACCTTCACCCCCACACATCTCCACACCTGCTCAGTTCCTTTGTGTGCTTTTTGCTTTTCTCCTAGGAAAGTTTCTATTAAAAAACAGGAGCTTCTTTTAGGAGGTCCCACACATCCACACTGACACTGAGCTGCTGCTTTAAAAGTTTCATAGCAACCCGTAAGTGCTGGGTTTTTTCCACACAATAACAACAACGAAGTGTCAAAAATCTCAAGCTCCTGTTATCAGAGGCAGAGTTAAACCCCATTTCTCAGCCTCTTTTCTATTCCCCACTCCCGAGTTGTCAGATGCTGTGACATGGCTCCATCACACCACGACTAGCAGTCCCAACAAACAGAAAATGATTTCCAACTGGCAAACACGCTGTTTACTTTCCAGAAAAATTGCACTTTCCCATCTGACAGCTGATCAAGGGATCTCCTGCTGCTGTCAGCATGAAGAAGTGTTTAAACACAGGGATGGAAGTTTAAACATTTTCTCATTATCACAGAATAAAAAAAATTAAAAAATAATAAAAAATAAAGGCATTGAGTCTCTCCGACCACCTGCTGTGCCAGTAATGAAGCGATGTCACATGACCAGCCGGCGAGGACTTTTATCTCTGCCCCAATATCATTACTGAAGTGACACCTGTCACATGACCCACATCAGAGCTTTCATCTGGGCTCCCCAAATGCAGTCCTGGCTTGTGAGGGGGATTTTCCTGGCACTTCCCTCCCCCACACACACTTTAAAGAGCATTGCCCACTTGCACCATTACAGACAGGGGTTTGCAAGTTTTAACGCCCTTGGATCTTTTCTTGGGCATATATAATTTGGCCAACAAACTTGCTCCAGGCTAAAACAAAACAGAATCCTAAGGCCTGGGAAAGAAGTTATTTCATTTACTTCAAGATTTTTTTAAAGCAAATATTTAAGTCTGATGTTAAATTCTCTTTACATAAAGGAGAATGTTAAAGGATTTCTCAAAACCCTCAGATTTGTTTTGGGTTTTTTTATTAGGTGTTGAGAAGAAACAGTTTGATGACCCTTAAGCACAATGATCTCTATTTACGTGCACTTTTTAAGCTCTCACCTGCTTTACCAACGCATCTTACCCCTGCCAAAAGAAAGTATTTTCTGGGCAAAAAAAAAGAAAGGTCAGTCCTGCACCTCTCTGCCAATGTCTGGGATTTTTTGTGAGGTGTTCAACAGCAAACACGTGTATTGCATATAGGTAAAACTTTATAAAATGAAGGCCTTGACACCTTTGTAAAATCATGGCTTAGGCCTATTACTTCGGCTAGAGAAGGACCGTGGGAAAGAGGCATATCTGAATTACAGTTAGAAAAACATGCTGCAGGATTATCATGTATTCACCTAGAAGTGTGTGTTGATTGGCTAAATCAAGTCTGTTGTGCTTTAAAACTATGTAAACATTAAGAAACTATAAAAGGGACTGATTGAAATGAAGGGATTTTGCCTGGAGTTGTTGGTGGGGTTTGTGTGTGTCGTGTCCGTCTCAACAACGACACACGTGGATTTCTCAAAACATTAGACATTCACATGTGACAGGGGATGATCACCCCACAAGAATTAGATGTGAGTAGGCTGGAGATAAGAGATTATGAACTTTATGGATTTTTCCACCTCCTCCTTTCCTACTCCACACTAATCCATGAATGAAGTCAGGTACTCTTCTCCCTGCATAGTCTGATTCAGCTCACAAAACAAAGAAAAACTAACTCAGCAAAAGAGTTCATAGTTTTCCATCTGTTTAGGGAATTAAATCAGTTCTTCAAGGGCTTACAAAGGTGCCAGGAGAAAAAGAGAAAGACTGTAAAGCTTGAAGCAGGGAGGGAAATGAGGGAAGCAGAACTGCCTTTTTGGGTGGCACTAACTTGGTACATGAATTCAGACGTGTTTCTTATTACCTACTTTTTCTGACTCATTACAACACTACAACCATTTTCCCTGAAAGCTGTTACCCCTGAGATTCTGCAGGCCAGGGGATGGAAAATCTACTGAGATCGGTACTCCTAATGTAAATAGTATTCCCATTAGTTGAGGAGAGGAGTGGTTCAGAGTCAGTTTCTCTCTGATCTGACATGGTTTAGGCACTGGGCCTACAATGTTGAGTCAATGAACAGAAGACTGCTGGGTTACAGCATATCCAGGGTCTTCCTGGCTTTCTGCCACTCTAGATGCAGAATTAAAAAGTATCATTTGACTCTTTGGCAATTTAGCATACGGCTAAATTTAGCAGTGGCCATTATGGGGTAGCAGCTATGTAAAGCAGCAAAGCCATTCTGTCCCACTGCTCCAGGGCAGAAGAAATTTACAGTTGATGCTCTGGATAGACCATGAGGAAAAGTGACTCAGTTCTTATCATTAGGTCCCTCACTGCACATGCATAACAAATCCTTTCATTTAACATATCTTGAGCATTTAGTTGCTCTCAACTAGGAGCAGACATTCAGCCACAACCACCCCACTGCAGGCAATGGAGATCCTGCTTCTTCACTGCTCTTAGTCCAGACATCTCCAAGAATGCAAAAGGAATGCAGAACACCCCAATCCCAACTTGGGCATCATTTATAGCTGCTCTGTTCAGTATTGCAAAGGGAGGTCAGGTCACTGAGAGTGGCTGATGCTGGGGAGATCTGGGTCCATGCAGTTGGGAGGTAGAAAGACTTGGGACACAGCTTGTCTTTTCATCAAGGCAGAGAATTTTAAGGAACATAACATAAGGAATATCTTGTTCTATTGACGGAGCAGTGCCTGCAGATAGCCTATGTCCCCTTTAATGTAGCTAATCTATACATTCCTGAAATTATGTCTGTAGCAAGGGTAAAGGGGACCATAAACAGTTGTGCTGCTTCCTGCCCAGACCTGCAGTGTGAGTTTGCTAAACGATGGACTGGACTGGAGCTGGAGATGCAGCTGTCTTACACTAAAAGCTCATCTTTCAGCTGTTTCTATGGCTGCCACCCATAGCTCCTTGACTGGTTTTGTTCCAGTGCCTCTGCTCTGCATAATTCTTGCTCAGAGAAGTTCTCGCAGTCATGCCAGTGACACTACTCAGATGAATAAAAATATTCAAGAGGGTTTGTATGTCTGCACCTCAATGATTTATCTTTGTCTTCCTTTTCTTTCCAGATGTGCTGTGAGGTTACACCAAGGCTACTGGTTTCTATGTCCCAGAGCTAAGAAAAAGTATCTGAGACAACTGACACCATGCAGACTTGAACACAGTAAATTACTTGCTTTCCCGATTCTTCCAAGAAGAATTCTATGAGAAATTCCACAGTAACTCCAGTTGGGAAAGAGGTCTCTGATTTCCCCATCAGCACTCACCTCAGATTAGCTTTTCTTCTCATAGTCTGTTAGCAGCCTTGAGATCAAGGAGATTAAAACACTGTGGAAACTCATTAATGAGCCAGGACTCTCTGCAACAGCTGGACCAGAAACGGACTGCATTTGGCTGCATCTTAATTCTCTGCCATCTCCCCTCTGCTCATCAACACCTGCACACATTTGGGATGCTGTATAAGACCCCTGAATTCAGCTCTAAGCAGCCAGTCTGCAATGCACATGTCTAATGCTCTGCTGGTGTGGAACCAGTATGCTGGTAATCCTGTTAGTAATGGCAGAAGCTCCCTCTAGGAAATTATAACAAATAGTCTTAAACAATTCCTTTTGTTGACAACTCTATCCAAGAAACCATCTTCCCTGGAGACTTCACTCAACTTTTGACTAATCCCCTCCTTCCCTCAGGAGCTCTTTTGTTGAAGGAGATTGTAGGCATACCCCAGGAATGACAGGTCTGTGTAAGCCTTGGATGAGCCTCTACATTCTTTCAATTGTCAGTCCCCATCTGTCCTGTTTGTACATCGATCTTCTGGTCCAGGGAACTCTCTATTAAGTGACACATGGCTGAGTATATTCTGCAAGTCCAGTGCCCAGACTGTGCTGTTACATCTTCGTTGCCAAGTCAATCCTTCTGACATTGCTTTCTGAAAAACAAAAGGCAGGACATCTGCACAACTTCATTCTCTTCTGCTGAAAGGTGATTTTTAAAAACACACACCCTACCCCTCAAACTGTGTCTTTGTTTTATAATCTCAAAGATTTTTATTCAGTTTGTCAATGTAAGGAGTCATTTCAAAGGTATAAGGGAGGGTACAATCTGCTCCTATCGCAGAGGAATTCTATTAGGGTAAAAATCCATGCCCTAAGTACTGAATCAAAAAGAAAAATAAATCCCAATTACAAATATTCTGCAGGGCTAGTGCCTTCAGTCACTCTGCTTGTTAAAAGTTGGTTTAAAACAGCTCTTCTCTTCCTGTAGATTCAACTACACTTAGCTAGTACAGTATCACATACATGTAGGAGGCACGCCAGTTATCTGAATATTTATTTTGAGAGGCAGAATGAGAACAGTAGCAGATTCCAATGATCCATATGTTCCTCCTCAGCAGGTAGAGGGAAAGTAGTGGGTGGAATAGGGTAGAAAATGGGCGGAGTGTTGGCATGGAGCATATATCACCCTGGGATAGACGACTGACAATATCTCATCTTTTCCTGAAACCAGAAGGAGAACAAGGAGGAGTCTGTGATAATGTTTTGTCCCTTGCTGTTTTGCTCAGGGCCTATGGATTCAAGATGGAGCCTGGTATGTTTAGTTTTTTGGTTTTGTCTATTTTTGTAACTTAACTCAGGTTGGCAAATGAAGGAAGGCTGGCCAGTTTCAGTATGTTCCCAGGAAATTCCATTCTCTCATGTGCCAGCATGAGGCTGTTGTGCTTTAGATGCCTATCTACCTCTCATTAGATTTGAAAAAGCATACGGAACCCCCTGCTTTCCATTGGTAGCCTATTAAAATGACAAAAAAATTACTGTTTCATTTATAACCTTGCTTGCATGTCTGAATCCAGATGCCTTTTTTAAAAAGAGAATTAAGAATATAAACACCATCACATATAGAAAGTTTTCCTGTAATGAACTGCAGAAGAAAACTTGAGTTGACATTTAAGCTTGTTTAGTATGCTTCGTAAGCAGCTAAAAAAAAGGGACACAATCATTTTGAGGCCAGGTTAATATTAAAAAAAAAAGTTTAAGAGTATCTCTTACTAGTTTCAAGTTTTCACTACTTTAAATGATGTATTTGTGAAATGCTCTCTTAAATCCGTTAAAATGGGCCAAATCCAAGTTCACTGAACAATGATGCATGAGTGCCCTCCTCAAGTGAGTTGTCCCAGAAGCCTTAGTGGAACTGACAGCCAGCTTTTCTGGCAGGATTAGTTCCTCTCTGATCACAGAGAGGGAACAGCCATCCTGTCTGCACTCAGCTGAGCAGGTGAGTAGGGAAGGCATTCAGGCTGCTTCCAAAACCCAGTCTGGTCACAGTGCTGGCAATGTCAGGTCTTTCTTAAAAGGATTCAAGGCTGGCCTCTCTGCCTGCTGTTGTCTACATGATGAGGACAGAAGGGATACAGAGAGGCTGTGAAACCAGGCACTGAGTGCTGGGATCTGATCCTATAGCAGGTACATATGCCATCTATGTGCACTTGAAAGCACAGATGGGTAGCTGAGGTGTGTCCTGCTATCCTAAGGTTGCCTCTTTGCTTGGCAGACAATAAAAGAGTCAAACTAATTTGGCCTCAAGACCAGTTTCCATGTCTGCCCTGCAAGCACAGACCCAGTGGTGACACTGACAGGACACATGCTGGTAACAAATGCACAAAGTAAACCAAGAGACAGGATATAATAAAAGGATATTTTCTGGTAATTTCTTTCAATAACAGTGATTTTAAGTGGTCTTCAGTAACAAAAAGGAGATGGAAAATATTGATGATGAAGCATCATTTTGAGGTGTGACATTAAAATAGTGATTAATTAAAACCAAGGATATTACAAGCTAAAGAGATTTTGCCTAGCTCTGCCTAGGCAAATGTGTGTGAAATCAAAAGAAGTAAGCAATGAAATGTGAACTCAGTAGGCAAGGACAACAAAGCAATTTGGTCAGTTTAAGCAATGGGGAAATGAAGCAATATTTTGGGGAGGCACCAGAGGAAAGGGCACTGGTCTGAGACTTGGCGATATGACAAAAGAAATCCAAACCTCCCATGATACCACTGAACATTGTCCATTGGGGGCCATTGCTGATCTCTTCTCTCTGAATGTGAGATTTCCCACTTTGTTCTCACCCTGGAATGTGATCATCCAGCCCTGAGTATCAGATCTGTTTGCTCATCTTCAATGCACGAAGGAATTAATGTACTAAGGGGTGATGGCAGCAGCTTTGACAATGGCAACTACATGTTTACCAAAGAATTATTCAATCATCCATGATTTCTACCAAAACTTGCTTGAACCTCCTGAGACATGGCTTTTTCGGTAAGAAGCAAACAGGTCACAGATTTCAGGTTGCAGTCTCACTCCTGGAACTGTGAGCACTGATTGTCCTGTGGAAAAATCAGGTTAAAGAGAGAGCTGAAAAATGGTCCTTTTCCTTCACCGTGCTACTTTCTTAATGCTCTCCTGCGACATTAGCCACAATATAAACTAATGCAGGATCCTATTTCTCACAGCTGCATTCCTTCTGATTGTTTTTGGAAAATTATTTCTTTAATCTAGACACCCTTCTCTAGAAATCTCATCTGCAGTTTCTTTTCTTTTTTCTTTTTCTTTTTCTTGGAGCAACCAGCAAAATACTATTTGGTAGAACAGTGGTAGGAATGCAACCCGCTAATCAAAAGGATTCAAATGGATCTACACACTGCCAAGCTCTCTCCTTCCCACCCAGCAGAGGGGAAAAAAAGAGAAAGAAAAAAGAGATAGAGTGAAGGCACTGAGCTTCTCTCCTTCAGCAATCTCACAAATGCAAAACCTTCCACTCCAGTGACTCCTCATTAACTTACCAAATCTGACAGTCTAATTATCGTAGCTGCTTCACGCTTAGAATAAATAAATACTAAAGTGGGTGTTTAAAGAAATTGAGCAGTGAAATTCAGTCATCTAGACAGTCAATAGAGAGTTTATTTTAAATTTTTATATTCTTATGTATTTATATCATTTTAGGAAAGATAATGAGATAGTTGTCTTTCAGGCTAATTGAGTTCCTATGCTGATAGTTGCTTGCTGTCACAATCTCAAACTTAGCTTTAACTTTTGTGCCTTAGAAACCTGATCACTACATCCCCATTTACTCTTTTCTGCTGATAACTGGGTGAAGTCAGAAGTGTACCTGAGGATGGGAAATGACTACGTGAGACTTCCAGTCTGGATATCTTTCACAGCAAACAAGACAACTAAATCTTTTCAGATTTGCATTTAAGAGTGTTACAGGGAAAATGGATGTTAAAGAAACCTCAGCTATAACTTGCAATTAGACAAAACACAGGAAAACATTGGCTTACTTCTGATGCAATAGTGTCTGTCTCCATGAACGGTATTAACAGCACTCCCCCCAAGAGTGGTTTGTCTCCCTGAACAATAAGACCTTTATAGAGATTCTCTGGCCTGAGATCAATGGGAGTCAGAGCATTTGATCCATGTCTGTAGGACTTTGTTTCCACAAGTCATGTGGGCCAAACTTTGCGCCTGTTGCTTTTGCAAGAGCAGGAGCTGGGGAGTGAGGAAAGGAAATTTTCCTTCTTTTCCCATCTTTTGCTTTGCCCCGTGCTCCTAAAGAGTGCCCAGCACAATGCCTGCCCCAGGACAGCACGAGGGGAAGAGCTTAAACAGGGCAACACGTCCAGAGTCCTGTGCCCTTGGCAAGCATCTGCTGGGATGTTGCAACAGCTCTTTCCTAGGGTGGTGGCTTAATGACAGAAAACAAAACTTTCATGTCCTGTCAGTATGAAGGCAAGCAGATCTTCCACCACTGTGGGGATCACACCAGGTGAAGTGAGGGGTGGTTTTCCTGAGTTAAGTGAAGATTAGTTTTATCACCTCACAGATAAGAACACTTCTGGCTTAGGAGGAGTAGCTGAATTTCCTGCTCAACACTAGCTTTGATTTATTCCTGTATTAAGACACATTATAAGCCAGATTCATATACCTGGTAGGAACTTTCTAGATGTCTGTATCTGACTTGCAGTGAAGGATATCTGTTTGCTGTCAGAGGTCACAAAGCAGAGCAGTAAAAAAACCAAGTGACTTCATGAACCTTTTAGCTATGTAGGAGAACCTAAGGAAATCATCCAACCCAACAAGGGGTCATGAAAGCCAGCTCTTCTTTATATATCGCCTGTAATAACATTTACCAGTGCTGATTAATCCCAACAGTAATGGGATTTTTGGTAGGCAATGGCTTGCAGCCTTAACCTCCTCCTTGCCCCCACTTGCTTACTTGCTTTGTCTTAGTTTAGACACAACAGACATTAAAATAACTATCAACATCAAGCCTCCCTCCTCCTCCTTGTCTCTGAAAGGCTGAACACTGGGCTGTTTCAGGAGAAATGGTGCAGTGTCTTCATCACCTGGTGCATTGGTTTTGTGTTGCTGGGGGAGGTAACAATTAGAGACCAATTGTACCTGAAAAGAGCAAGTACCTCCTAGTCAAAGCCAGGATCACATCCATGCAACACACAGTCCTCCTCACGAAGCTCATACTGGAATTTGCTAACTGCTGTGCTGAGGGTATGGCCAGGGTAGAAGGTCTTGTACACTGTGAGAAAGGTCTCTACTGAGACTGGACATTGGTCTGGCAGGGAAAGGATCTGAGCTGCCAGCACAGGCCTTCCTGGGCCCTGTGCCTGGGGGGTTTGGCCAAAGCTTTTCTTGCAGTGTGTTTTCTTGGGAGTGCACTGTTGATAATCCCAAATCCCACTGCTTACCTTCCCTGCTTGCAAGCCTGCTCTAAAGCATCAGAGGGCAAAAGAGAGGGAAAATAAACCAAATCTATAACTAAGAATAATAAGCTGCAATTGTTGCTGTGTCTGACCTGTCTGACAACAGACTGAGATACCTCCTCAGAAGGCCCTTTGCACTTCAGGCCTGACACTGAGTTGAGAGCACAGCTCATGCTTTCTTGATTCAAGGATCTCATCTTTCTTCCAGGAGGGATTAATTGGACAGAAAACATTCTGCTTTAGCAGGTGGCAAAGGGTTAGACTGAAGTTTTATCAGAGCTGCTGCAGTGCAGGGCTGCACTGCACAAAGATAATTGTCTCAGGATTGGCTTCAGCCAGAGAAAGGACAGCAAATGCTCCGGTTTTACAAAAGGTCATCACTGCCACCCCTTAGGCTACTAGCCACACTGAAGTGAAGCTGAAGAAACCCCTGCACCTCTCTCTGGTCTCTCTTGTATTCAGAGGTGCTGGTGGCACATGTAGAATTAAGGCCATCAAGGTGCTGAGCAAGATTTGAATCCAAGTAATCCCCTCCTAGAGCTAGAGACACAGGAGTGAGCAGCTGTGGGAGAAGCCTGTCTGTGGGCCGGCCCACTCAGAGGGCAGAGAATCATCTTCCTCAGAGCACAGGCTACTCTTTTTTCCTAGCACTCTGCACTAAGATGAGCATAGCAACAGCAACTTGTTCCACTCTGTAGGAGCTGACCTCTAGGCAGTAAAGAGCCCTGTGCTCCCTCTCCCCCTTCCCAGGGGCAGCAGCCAGCCTCTAACCATTAACATTCCCCCTAGTAATCAGAAACATGCTGTTTGGAGGGGTGCTTAACTTCGAAACAATGATTTCTCCAATTATTTTTTCCCAGGAACTGACCATTGAAAAACATCCTTTAGCTTCCAGCTTGTCATAACAACTTATAAAAAGGACAGTTATGGATACAATTATTTCATAAAAACAGAGAATAATTTCCTACGAGAACCTTTTATTTTTTCAAATGTTTCCCTCTTACTCTCTCACACACCTTGGAATCAACCCCATCTTCTTTCACCTTTCATCTCTAGATCATTCCTTGCCCTTCTGCTTTAACTTTCCCCTTCAGAGGACAGCAACTAATAGCCAGCATCCTCCAGAACAAAGTGGGAACAGAATATATTTAAAATCTGCACTGTTATCATAGCAACAAGAATTTTAAAATGATACAGTTAAATTCCAAAATAGCGTTATGCCAAAGTGACACAAGAGAGCAAATGTCTTAAACAATTATGGCAATAGGAATGGCTACGTGGGGAATTATTCAGAATTGCCTAAATTTTACAGGCTTAATGAATCACTCATGAATATGGTCTTGCATGATCGTACTGTACTTGTTTCAGCCCTGTGCACTTTGATTCTGTTCTCAACACATTGGTTGCTATGATAACGCCATGCAGTTTCCTGTCCACAAGGTACTTCTTGCTGCAATATGGGGGATAATAAATACAGGATGGTGCCTAAACCCAGAGATTGACACATTATGCCAATCTGTTTTCTCATTCCTTCTATTTCTCCTCACTCTCTCCCTTTCTCTCACACTGTCTGTCTCTGTACCTGTTTTTTTCCACACTCTCTCTCTCTCTCTCTCAGCACTGACACTTTCATCTTCTCCCTTGGGGATTGGAGATGTCACTGCGGGAAGTGCTTGTCCGCCTCTCTGGCAGCAGCAGAGCCCTGTGGCTTTGACAAACCTCATTTAATTGGGAGGAAGCCAGGAGGGTTTGAAAGAACTGAAACATCCACGAAACTCCTTTTATCAGGCATAATTTAAACTCTGCATGGAAAAAACCCTATATGTATAAAGAAAAGTCAACTTCCCTCCTGCTGTGCATGCTCCCCTCCTCCCCCCCTGGCACAGGCAGGCTCCTGCGAGATTCCATCTTTTCATTTCTCTAAAAGTGTCAAAGTAGATTTGTGCTCTGTGGCTGGGTGAACAGAAAAGGAATGCAGATGTCTCTCACTCAAGCACATACACACACAGAGCACCTTCTGAAGGGCAGCAGTTTGGGGGATTGGGAGAGATATTAGCTGGCTGCTCTTTCACTTGGGATGTGTCGCAGGAGCCAGAAATTTGGTTTTCCAATAGTTTGACAACACAGTCCATGAAGGCTTTTTCTTAATTGCCCCTATTTTAAAACACACCACCAAACTAACTAGTGTAGAGGGTGCCCAGGAGGCAGCAGGGAATGCAAGGTCTCTTTGGACTGCTGCCCGATTGGAGGGCCCTTTTCCTAGTGAGCAGCAGAACTGTATCTTGAGAGACCCTGTATTTATTGTCAGCTCAGGACAGGAGAGGCAGACCTGTGCTATGTGCTTAAGAGAAGGGAGCAAGGCAGGAAGAAAATAAAGCAGGTGAAACTGAGGGAGAACTAGTGTGACAGGGTACAAGGAACAGCTGTCTCAACATCAAAAGGGAGCAGGAGGAGCAGTCCTAGGGAATTGGGGCTAGCACACCATGCTGAGCAGATGGGAATTCAGGACATCAGGAGGGACCAGCATGTGAGTTACACTGAACACACAGTGTGAGCCGGGGGAAATTTCCAGGCCCTTGGAGTTACAGAATGGGGGAGAAACGACCTGTCAAAGCATATACACCTCTGCTTTGCAGATGGACCATGGTGGCAGCCCAAGGTTCCCTTCTAGAATTAACAAAGTGGTCATGTAAAAGAAAACAGAAAAACAGGTTCTCAAATTTGCAATGGGATGTAAACTTTGTAGCATACAGGAGCAGGGAGGGAGTGCAGGCAGAAAAGAGAGACATCTGCGTGAATGGCAGAGACTGTCAAAATAGAGAGGAAACTCACAGTAAATAGCACGTGCAGCAGCTCTTTCTTGGTGAGATGAAATTGAGAGTTAACTTACTAGCAGGAACCTGATAGAGCTGAGGAGGCAGAGGGCTGAAGAAGCCGTGAAGAAGTGCATCTTGTGCAGAGATTCGGCCTCGAGGGAAGGCTGTGAGCATCCTGGAGGCCAAAGTCTCTGCTGCTGGCACCCTGCTCATCCTAGGAAAACAGAAGAAAAAATAGCATGGGAGATGAGGACGAGCCAGAAAGCTGGAACCAGAACATGACCCGGCCCTTCTCAGCTTGAGGCAGAGATAGTGGAGGGACACAGGGGAGCTGGATAAACCCACCTCAGCTACATAGCTTTTCAGGACATTTGCTTTTCCATCTGAGTTTGAGTATGTTGGAGTATACACGTCCAGGATTTCAGCTGAAACTCATGTTTATAGACAAATTTTGAAAACAAATTTCCGTTTGGTAAAAAGAAGGTTGTAAGTGAAAGATGAAATGATGCTGTGGAGACTATATTTTACAGGTCATAACTGTAATACCAGATTTTGGTGGTACCAGTTTACAGTGACAATCCAAATGTAGAAAATAATGTGACCGGCCCACTGAGAATACGAGAGGTCAAACCTAATAAACCTAAAGAAAATACCATTTCATCTTCTCCTACCCCAGTACCAGTAGTGCAGCTGGTTGTAAAATGTGTTGGGGATTCACAGAGAAGAATCTGTTTCTCAGGATGAGTGCTTAAAGTAGATGTAATACACATATGCTCCATGCCCAGCAAATACCAATGCCAAGTGGCTGCTCTCTAGAGGAGCACACAGCTGGGGACAAGGAAGTGGAAGAGTGAAAACAAACCGACAAGGAAACAAATAAAAATAGTCATTTAGTTTTACAGCTTTTACTTTGTTTGTTTGTTCTGATCACATTTCAGCTTCAGAGCATGACCTGTTGTGCTTTTTCTCTTGGCCCCCAGCAGTGCTTCCCCTCCAAGTGACAGCAGGGGCTGGGATCCCCCTGCCCCTGCACTCCCCCTCCCCATACAGGACATTCAACATGCTGACATTTTTGTTTTGAGGAGATAAAATGTAAAATATAAAAGAAGATTAAAAAGGTACCAAGATAGAAGGAGAGAAAGAGACCCTGAGACCCAATTTTTAAAAGGTATCTGGCCTCACTGTGATAGATAATTGCTGAATTTTCACCACCAGCAAAACAGTTCAAGCTCTTGCTTCGTTGGGGAGCAGGGATGGGACAGGGAGCCAAAGCATCCAGTCTGAGGCTTCTTGCTAGAGCTGCATGACAGGGTCTTACTGGAGACCTTCTGCCTCCTCGGTCCCTGCTGCTGCAGGCTCACATTGGGCAGCAAACACAGTTCAGTGCTTCCCACCATGGCTCAGGCTTCCTGGCGGTGGCCAAGCGCTGTGGAGAGCTCCCCTTTGATTTCTTAATTGTCCATGGAGAGTCATGGCTGAGTAGTCTGTATGAAGCAGGTCTCTCCTTCTCCCGAGCTGAGCATTCCAAGGCAGATATTTGGCCATGGCAGCACCAAGGCTCTTAGGCAGAGCAGGAGCTGATCCACATGCAGCCCAGAGCTCTGCCACAGAGGTGCTAGGCCAGCCCCTTGGTATGACCTGTAATGGGATCTGTCAAAGGACTATGGCCAAAAAGGAGAAGTGCAATATAGCACAGTTGCAAGGAATATATTTATTGCTTTGTTCAGGCTGAGAGAGGATTTGTTCTGTTACAGCATCTGCATTATCAGGGTTTGGGACATATTGAGCTTTCTGTGGTGTTGTGCATGACAATGGCTGGCATTTCAGTAACCTGTGCTTTGCTGAAAACTTTAGCATGTTTGTTCAGCCATTTAGAACAATATCTGGGAAATCCTGCTCTGAAGGACAACACACTTCCCTCCTAGCAGGGCTGGATCCCAAGCAATCAGCTGAACAGATAATAAACAGCAGCAATGAAAAATGTGGTTATGTTCCCAAAGGATATTTGATTATTGACGTCTGCCTGTACACAACCTTGAGGACAAATCCTGTCTTGTCTTTTCCTACATAACTATAAAACCTGTTGTGTGCCTCAAAATCAGTGTAGGGGGATTTGATTTGAATGACTCCCTGAGCTACATTAGGGCACTTTGTCTGATTATAAATTGCTTTCACTGATACATTATTACATTCTGTATATATGTGTGTGTGCTTGAAAAAATACTCCCCTTAGCACGCTAGGGAGTGACTCAGCAGTGCTGCTGTGTCTGGTCAAGCCGAGTGTGTAACCATGGCCTTCATCTCACAGCTTTTGAGAGAATGTGATTTTTCCACTAAGAATGTGATTTTTCCCCTCCTAACTAATCACAAGATTATTTCATTGTCTCATGAAAATGCTGTCCTAGCATGTCTTCCTTACCACTGTTGAGCAACATTCCTCCAGTCTGTTTTCAAAAATGAAAATTGGGACAGTGCAAAGTCTGTCCTCAGTCTGGGCAAGAGGGCCTGGGAAAGTATGACCTTCTCAATTGAACTGTGCCCCACAAAAAGCTGCACACAAAGTCATTGAATCACTGCTTATCTCAGAATAATCACTACTCCTCTGAGAATAATAAACCCACTATGTGTCTACCTTTACTGCGATCTCTCAAAATCAGTTGCTTAACTGATGTTAGATCTGCTTGTTACTACAGAGCCACCCTGCTCTTCCTGAGCTTGCCAGAAGAGCTCATTTCAAGTTAAATGATTGCATAAAGAAACAAATAAACCCAGAGGCAATTTTGACATTGCTGTTATAGGTAGCTTACCTGTCACAGATGACTCGGAGTCTCTGAGGTCTCCTGGAAGCAACCAATTCTAGAAAGTGTAATATGCAAACACAAGATTAAATGAAAATCAAGCCAAAACCCATTCTTTGAGCCCCTACAAAAAATGTGCTCAGAATTTCAAAGGGCCCTATAGAATCTATCATCTTAATATTTATAAATATACATCATTCCTATAGGACTTGAGTACCTGCATTGATCTTAATAAGGCTGTTCCAGTTCTGTAACCCTTTCCTTTCATTCATGTATCTGTGAGTATAGGCCTTGGACCTCCTCCTGTTACAGCCTGAATCTTAGCGTTGACATCAATAAAAGCAGCATCAGTCCCTAAAGCCTTCACACAAAGGAAGCAAAAAGAAGTCTGCAGGCCTGAATCCCCAGCAATTGTCTTGGCTTTCCAAGGGGCTGCTGAGCTTCACATATTGCCCCGTGGGTACATGGGGCTTTTCTACATGGATGCAGCAGTAAGACTGGGGACAGAGACAAGGCACTTTGATCCCACTCTCTTCTCGCCCACAGCTCTCACTAAGTTTGTTGTTTGTCCAGTTAACCATGCTCATGGAGGCTTTGTACTCTCTGATTATTGTGATCTCTATCAGACTGGAACTTAGCAGAGTGTGCAGTTTTTTGAAGTCTGTGTTCTTGCTGGTATTTTTCAGGGACGTATTTCTAAACATTGTGGTAAATATAGAGGAATACATTCCTCAAATGTTTTATTGTGAAGCATGAATTTTCTCAAGCCTAGATATGAATGAATGGCTTAGGCCTGGAAAATTTCCCCTTAGAGCTGATCAAGAGAAAGATTTTTCTTGCATCAGAAAGGCTGCAATTTCTACCTACCTACATTTTCCTGAGCGCTGTTCCTGACAGCAGAGAATGAACAGTGGCACTCAAGTCATGGAAAGGAGAGCAGGAAGGGTGGTGCCGACTTCTCTTCCAGCTCAGCCTGGACAAGCATTCCCCACAGCAGTGAGACCACCAGGAGGCAAGCACCACTGGTCTGTTGCCAGCAGACTCAGAGCCCGCTAGGGCTTTATGCTGCACCTTCCAAGAGCATCTGCCCTCCCTTCCTGCCTGAAGCACCAAGGCACTTCACTGAGGGACAGGAGCTGCCTGCTGCAGTCAAAGTGGGAGTCCCCTCAGCCATTGCCTGGGCAGCCATTTCCGGAGTGCCAGACCCAGCGTCTGACCTGATGCACAGACAACTTGAAAAAGTGCCAGTGACTGAACTTCCAGCCCCTGACCTTTCAGCAGCAATCTTTCACCATTAAACCAGGCAAGCAGGTCGTTAAACCTATCACAGGGTAAGTAACAGTTCAGAATTGAATTGTTCTCCTACAGCCAAATACTAAGGTAATTTCTAGAGCAGTAAATGGGAATATAGGTTGGGATGGGATTCATGGCTATTTATGTGCCAGAGCACTGGAATATCACCAATACATAAAAGTTAAATATTAGCATCTTGAGTACTCCCTTCCCAAATAAGTCACCAAGGTTGGCAGAATATTCCTCTTGGATCACTAGTAACATTTTCACTGGATCATTTTTCCTTCTTTTTGTCCCTTTGACTGTACTAAAAGTGTAGAAATAAATTATCCATATTGAGTAGAGATGTAAAGTTTCCAGATAAAATAGAAGAAAAATAATTTTTAAATGGTCTGAAAAGGCAAAAAAATTTTCTGTATGAGGTAGAAATTTTTGCCTCTTCACAGAGCTGGCAAAAAGCTTTCAGATGTTGTAACTGTCTGTCAGAAAAATTTGATTTGTGAGATGAAAACATTCTATGACAATATCTCAATTTCATTAAATATTTAGTAAAAATGCCAAGATTACTTAAGTATTGTACTTTAACTCTACTGAAATATTTTAACATTAATATTCTTTAATGAGTTTAACACAGAATTTTAAAAATGCATGTTCAGTTGGTAACAGGAGGGCAAAATGTTTCAATGATACCTAAGTGAAATGTCACTTTGTTTTTGTGAAGTGTATTTTCAGGATTAACATTCCAAAGAGGAAATAGGATTTTCTTTACATTAGAAATAGAAATATCAGCTTGCTTACTGGGAACTGGGAGGAATACCTGAATTATAGTGTTTGCTGTCTTGAGCAAGCCTCTTGACTTAAATTTATCTTTTATGTAACCTGGAGATTAATAATTATCTGCAAGGAATAGTGTAAGAGACAGTGAGCAAGCTACTCCTGTCCCTGTCCAAACACATCTCTCAGAGAAGAATTCAGCTTGAGTGAGGACTGCCAATTTGCCACTTTGAGTATACAGAGCTTTGATTATAAATGGAAGATATGGGGAAGAAAACAGTGTGTCTCTGCTCAAGGATTTAATGCAGTTAACTAACGCAGTTTAAATCAGTTCAGATTAATCTCCTGACTGACCCCATCTAGACAAATCCTTAGAGAATGCCGAGGCCCCATTGTGTTGAGCAGGGTAAAAACAGAGCCCTAAATATTATCCCTACTGTAAGATTAAGACCAATCTAAAATTGTAAAACACTGTAAACAGCTACTCCCTAAAGGTAAGAGATAAAGAATATTTAGATCATTCCAAAAAGTGGATGAACTACTGATTTTATCATCTCACAATGATGATCTAGACATAAAATGATGGGATTGTGTAGGGCTGATTGGCTTTTTTAACAATGTGAGTAGATCTGAAAGGTAGCACTTCGGTTTATTTTCTATCCTCATGCAAGGCAGAGTGTGCTAATGAGGAAATACCTTCCTATTTGAAAACCCAGGTGGAAGTGGCTAATGAACTGATAATGAGGCAAGCAAGCCAGAGGACAAAAGTTAAACTTTCCTAATTGATGAAGAGAGAGAAAGAGGATGCCAAGTGCTGCTGGATGAAGGCAGTGGGGTTGCAGGCTCACAGAGAAAATTTTTCTCATTAGTGAAATCTCTGTGGCTGCAGGACAGGAGCAGAGCTCTGTCTGTGTGGCAGGCTGGAAACTGCAGGCTGTGCCCGTTGCCGCACAGATGGGAAGTTTCCCTACGCCCTGGCCAGCATACATTGCACATTAGTTACAGTGCTGCTCTTCCCTTTGAGATCAAAGCCACATGCAGTTTATTATGACAATAAAAATTTTATCATTTTAGAATTCAGTTTTCAACCATCCCATTTGTTAAATGAAACATCAGCATAAAAACTGAGGTTTTTTTTTAAAAAAAAAAAAGCCCTCGGAATGCAGACTTCATCTGCATTTTCACAAATGTCATGGGAAGTTTGCGTTTCAGGGCCTGCTGCTTGTTGCCTCCATCTGCTGGTCACATTTAGGAAAAACATCGGACGCTGAAAATCCATACCTGGGAGCACAAGTTGACTCTGGAAGGCTTCTAAATCTCATTCAGCCTACCAAAGCCTGCAGATACGTGAAAAACTAGGCTTTATTTGAAAGTCATTGCTGCATCTGAAAAGGCCTTGTGTGAAACCTGTATCTACTCTGTGAGGTGATATTACCTGGCATAGGCGAGTTCATCAGTCAGCCTGTGCAATAAATCAAGGAGTAAATAAAGCTCACTCTAGCGAGTTCATCCATGTTATACATAGATATGCACTGTTCCCCACTCTTTAGAATCCAAATGTCAGAAAAAGCAAACAAAAATTAACTTGGTACATGGGGTACTCCAGTATTCCCAGTTTGGCAAAAGCACTAGCTTAATGTCATGGGCTGTGATTCCTAATCCTTTCCTGCCCTTGACCCCTGCTGTCTAGATTCAAACTTGTAACCATTAATGGGGCTGGATCAAAACACTGGCCTTCTGGTGTCACCAATGGTGTTTAGAGGGGATTTAAACTCACTGCTTTTCAGCGCAGTGAAATGAACACAGCAGTAGATTAATGCAAGGATTTGAGCTCACACAGCATGAGAGCTTTCAAAAATAGTGTTAACAGAGCTACAACTGCCTCTTTCAGGGGAAGCAAAATGAGGGGAACAGAACAAATGAACAAACACAGGGCAAAGCCTTGTCACTATGGGTAGGGCTGGTAAGCCTGGGGAGCCAGGGAGACAGCCAGCAAGTGTGCTGAGGTGTGGGCAGGAGCTCTCCCAATCCTTCATGCTCTCCATGGAATGGCTCTCAAACCTGCTTGCAGGCCCTATGACTGCATGTACCTTCCTACCCCCAGTGTCTCTCCTGCAGAGAGAAGGTGAGGTCACGAGCCACAAACGAGTAACTCACCCATCCTTCCCATTCACCTGGAGTCAGGTTGAGACTTTGGCAGACTGTAGGGAATGGGCATGAGGCTGTTCCTGAACTACTTTGTGCAAGAAGACACCGGGGCATGGGGTAGTCAAAAACTCCTTTGCACATTTCATCCCTCACCAGTTGCCCACAGAGGAGGCAGGAGAGCTGCTTTTCCTCCAGCTGCCGTGTGTGTGCCTGACTCACAGACCCCACAGCCCATGCTGTATCCTCTTCAGACTGCAGCAGGATGTGCTCAAGCCCACAGCAGTGACAGAAAAACATCTAAAGGTTTCCAGCTTTCATTTCAAAGATTCCTACTAACCCATCTGGCCCAGGAACCCTTCCAGTAACAATCTCCGTCTGGGGCTGAGCCTACGCTGCTGAATCCAGTGGGAGTTTTGCCATCAACTTCAATGAGAATAGGATCACACCTCAGTGCTTTGTTTTGCCCGTGTTCGTTCCTTGCCTCGGGCAGGAACCTGTTTGTTTGTTTGCTGCCTGTGCTCAGTGTGAACATCAATAGGACTAGCTAAAAGAATTCAAACCATCAGATTTGGGGAACAGCTCCAAAGTTTGTTTACTTATCTGAACCAACCCAGGCACCCATATTCACACAAATGGTCTGGGAATAACCTCAGGAGAGAGGGTTTTCTCAGTCAGACTCCACAGATTGTACTTGGGCTGAGCATGTCCTGGGGGAGAAACAGCACTTGTGCTTCAGGGAAGAGAGGGGAAGTGCCCAGAAGCATATAAATGGCAAATAGATTTAAACAAAGAGACTAATTTGTTCTCTTACCAGCAGTCCAATCAAAAAGTGAATTGATTTAGTTCATGAGTAGGGCAAATAGTCCAACTTTAGACTTGCCTTCTTCTGTCCAGACTGGTTTGTTCAATCCAGGTGTGAGCCAAGTGCTTGGTTCCAGTATGTGGCTGGAACAGCTCACAGCCCCTTAGTCAGGCTGTCAGGAAGGGAAAGGGATATTGCATCTCCAGCTAACACAGCTATTGCCCCAAACACTGACATAGCACCCCTCTTCCATGTGTTTGCCAGCTTGGTGGGATGCTTCAAGAGAATGGTGTTCTCTGAGTCCTGCATTTCTGCCTGGTCCAGCCAAAAAAGGCACCATTATCCCAGTATCACAGCACAGCACAGGTCAGTTCTGCCCCTCTGGAGTCCATATGGGAAACTTTGTATCAAGTCTGAAAGCAAGTCAGACTTGAAAACTGCTTATGATGACTTGACTTTGCTGGAGCTATTGCCATGCTGCCCAGGTGCCTGTCCTCTCGTTCCCAGCCCTGTCACTGTCACCCTCCACAGCAGCAGAGGACAGCACTGCTACTCAGACAAAACAGAGCTGAGGGAGTTACTACTCAGAGCAGTTCTAGGCACCCATATTCTCTGTTGTCTGTGCAAGTTTCTTTGCTAGCATAGCCTTTATGCTTGCACTTTTAGATTGTCCCTCTACA
Source organism: Vireo altiloquus (assembly GCA_013396875.1). Lineage (NCBI taxonomy): Eukaryota > Metazoa > Chordata > Aves > Passeriformes > Vireonidae > Vireo > Vireo altiloquus. The sequence continues at coordinate 287,747 of VZRF01008663.1, read as the reverse complement.
TAGCATCAGAATACCTAATCATCATCACTCAGAATTCGTATGTTTGTGGCCTTGTATTAGCAGATGACCGGCATAAAAAAATTCTTTGTGATTAGCTCCTCCCACACATGAGCATTTCTTTATCTCCCAGACTACTCTTCTCAACTTGTAGACTACCCAGCCAAGCCCTCTACAACTTCGAGAAGAAAATGCTTCCTCCAGCTGTCTGCTCTGTGCTTGCTCACTATCCAAATTAAACTTGCTGTGGACAGCGACACATTCCCATTTCACGCTGGTTTGATTAATGTGTCTCAGCTAATTGTGTGAAAGATTCCAGTTCTTTCGACTGTGAGACCAGGTTATTGTTCAGCCAATCTCGGCTACCATGTGAAAATGGGGGCTGTTTAGTGTTCATGCACCAGAATCAAAGGAGGGGCATCTTGGACTGGGTCACAGAGCAACACCCACTTCTTTGAAAAGATGTTACTATGCTCTACTAAACCTGTAAACCTCTTGCTCAAAGCACGTCTTCTCCCTCCTCCTCTCCCCCGTTCTTTTTTTCCCCTTCCAGATAGACAGGCTCCCCCCACCACTCTCCTATGGCACAAGTGAGAGAGAATGGCTAGATTGTAGATGGGTGAATTTCACATTCTAGGGTTTTTAATATTTCACTTTTATATTTCTCTTACAGAATGATCCTGCTGAGAGGCTGAGAATCAGTGCTCATCATTTCCCCCTCACTGACACTTGAATATATTTTCCCAGGAGAAAACATTAAACAAAAAGAGAAAGAGAGAAAGGGAGAGAGAGAGAGAGGGAGAGGGAGAGTGACTGAGCTAGCTTTTCAAAGCATACTTCTCAACCTGCCCACATCAAAATAAGAGACAACTGGCCCTTTGAAGTCCAGGACACAGACTTCTCTACCAGCCCATGTGGAAATAAAAGAATCCAGCTTTGTAAATCACACAGATTTCTCACCTTGCCCACATCAAAATCAGGGACAGTGACCTTTAAAGCTGGGGTTTAAAGGTCCCCAAACCAATCTCCATAAAAATAAGGAGAGTTCAGATAAACTGCATCTCCAGGTGCCTGTCAGCTTTTCCAGTCTAAACCAGGAGACACTGGTCCTTTGCTCCACTCCACTGAGGAGTGGAGACTAAACACACTGTGAAACTTGCAGCAAAGAAATCTTCCATTAGACTTACATACACCAGCATTCTGTGAGGCAACTTTGCCACACATGTACCTTTGTTTTTACACTAAGACAATCCCATTGTTGTTGGAGGTACTACAACACCATTGCCATTAAGTAGCTCAAGGAATTTAGTAACACTGAAGCATATGAGTTTTCATAATAAGAATTACTAATGCAACAATTGAGTGGCTAGTGGCTCAGAGAAAAATCTAGCCTTCTCATGAGTTAAATTCTACCTGAGTTATAGTTGGGAAGCTTGGAAAGTCCCGGCCAGGTGTCTTCAGTTGGGACTCCCAACACCTGCAAAAGAAGAAAGAGAGCAATAACCTCTTTCTGCCCATTCTTTGCCTTGGTGTGGAGTTGGAGGAATCAGTCTCAGTGGAGAGTGACTGGCCTTCCCTGTACACCAGCACAGAATTACACTGCCCTGCCTGGTGCTCGATCTACCACTGTGCATGAAGGACACTGACATTTTAGCACTTGATTACGTAGCAGAAAGGCTCCTGCTGAGATTGAATGCTGTTGCTGCTGGGAACATCAGCGAAGGCATATGCAGCCTCACTGCCAGGTGCCACTGTTCCCTGTGCTTGCCAGCCCAGGGGTCACACAGCTGAGCCTTTTCCAGTGCTGAAGTTGTCCTCCTGCACCAGAGCTGCACTGGGGACTTACTGTGCCCACTAGCACTGGCAGCAGCTGGTATGCTCAGCAGCAGCACAGGCTGTGAGCTCTGAGAGAAACCCTCACCTTCTGAGGTGAAAAAGTAAAACTGGCACACAGGTCTAGTAGCAGGAGGTAGAAAGCAGTGCAGAGCCTCATTCTGCAGGATACAGAGCTTCAGCAGAGTCTTTGGCCTTTATTGGGGATTGTGGACTTTAGCAGTAGCTGCTCACTGAGCAAAGTCTGGGCCAGTAAAGCCTCCTCCAACTTCATTTTAGTTGCTGAAATGTGTGAGATCAAGCATATCTATATTTCTGCAGTTGAAGATGTTCAGTTATCATTATTACTTAACACATGCAAAGTGGCTTGTGACTATTGATATGGATGATCTGTGCTGAAGAGGTAAAGCCACATATTTAAGAAGAGTTCACAGCATGTGAAATGGTGTGAACAACACACAACTACAAATCAGTACTGCTAGCTCCAAGTATTCAAAGCTTTAACCCACACAACCCCCAGAATTACCAGGTTTCCTTAAAAAACAGTGAAATTTTAACATGAAAAGTTTCAGGGTTTTTACTCACTTTCTATTCTCCAACACTAGATTCGTCTCACATTAGTTACCTTTTTCATATAATTCCTGTTCCTTAAAATGTAAGCTGAGATATATGATATGGGGAACTTGGCCTCATAACAAATTGTAATAAGTTTGCAAGAAAACAGGCGTCAGTGAAAAAATACATTAATGAAGGAAGAAATATAAAGCCTGCTTGTTGCAGTTTTAAAGCATCTGGTAGTTGGTTGTTTTTCTCACTCACAGCTGGGAAACAGCTGTGACAATTGCAGCTACCTGGAGAAGACAGCCACAAACAGGGCCTGCATCTCACTGCTGGCACTCATTAGCACGATGGCCTCTGGAGCAAAGCAGGTTGCTGTGGCCCATGTTTCCAAACTGCTTATGGACTCAGCCTGCCACAGCAAAGACTAAGGGGTAGGACCCTTGTCTCTGCTCACCTGTAAAATCAGCCTTGGAAGCTTGAAAGCTCCCCAAAGAGAAGGTGTCTTGCAGTGTTCAGCCAGCTGAGGATGTTGGAAGTGGGCTAGCACCAAGGGTATTTTGACAGCCCTGGGTGAGGATGACTTCTTGACTGGTGTGTGTGTATCATGTGAGTAGGGCAGGTCTGCCCAAAGAAAACTCTGCATGCACAGGAAAGAGAGAGCTGGAATTTTTACTTGAATCCAGAATTTGCTCTCTTTCTGCTATCCTGTTAGCTTTCCAGGAAGCTCTGCTCAGTGGGCCCTCATTCTTCAAGGTTTCTTGTGAGCTGTCAAACATCAGTTCTACAGGCATCATAGGAAACTGGGTAAGTTCAGAGCATAGTAAAATCATACTCACCAGGGTCAGCTCAGCATTCTACTTCTTTTGGTGAAGAGTTTAAGAAAATAGTTATTTGTGCATGCTTATACTTTTCTACATAAGGATTGTAGCAAATATTACATATTCTGCATTGAGGAGTGAAAGTGTTCAGAGCACCAATCACTGAATGCCATATGAATTTATATTTGTATTTTCTGAGCCTTTTCTTTACAAAAGATGCTTTTCCAACCTGTAAACTTGCATCTCTTTTTGTTTCCCAGTGTAACAGGGCAAGTGATC
>VZRF01008663.1:263403-283954 GCA_013396875.1 Vireo altiloquus | reverse complement strand
CCTCTCCTCTCCGAACCTCTCCGAACCTCTCCGAACCTCTCCGAACCTCTCCGAACCTCTCCTCTCCGAACCTCTCCTCTCCGAACCTCTCCGAACCTCTCCTCTCCTCTCCTCTCCTCTCCTCTCCGAACCTCTCCGAACCTCTCCGAACCTCTCCGAACCTCTCCGAACCTCTCCGAACCTCTCCGAACCTCTCCGAACCTCTCCTCTCCTCCAGCCAGAAACATTTTTACAGTGTCTGTATTTCAGCAAGTGCTTTAAGTTGGTGTAAATCATTGTCCTTTCTCTCTGCCCCCTAACTGCTTGCTTCTCCTGTGATGGCTTAGCTGAAGGAATCAACCTAGCTGATTTTGCTTAATTTTGTTGGTAAGTTTTATTTTACATTGAGGAGCCTTGTAATCATTAATTTGGCACTTGTTACATGTTTGTCTCAGCAACAGAATGCCTGGTGGCATTTTGTAGCCTAATCCAGCCCACATAAAGTCCTCCTCAGCATGATGTTAATCAATAAGATGGAGCTTTTGCATGCAAATCCTATGCCCAGCCTCTTAAAATTTGAATGCTGGATCTTACATTTGTCAGGTTTGCTTGCTCTCCATGCCGTGAGCAAACTGGAGACGCCGCAGTTCGCATTCGCTCACACCATACTTGCATATCCAGCACTGCCAGCCTTCCCTTCCCGTTTGGCCCTGCCCCCGTGCCATGCCTTCAGGAGTACCAGGGGTCATCAGTGCTACTGTTCGTGCAAGCAGAAGGTGAGCCCGGTAAAGGAGCTGTTCTCACTTAGAGTAAGCCAGGGAGAAAACAAAGTTGCAGAGTGCCCAGTTCATGTAGCACCACATGTGAGAGATGACAAAGGAGCAGCAATGAGCAGCCAGGGATAGAGATGGAGGATGGACACTGCTTTAGGGGACGCTTGCCTCTAGAAGAATTGTTGGTAGAATGACAGCCAGTCAGTCTGGCTGGTTCAACAGGACAAACACATTTCACAGAATGGGGATTTTCCATCCCTCTATCTACATGGTATCTGAATCAGCAGTCCTACATGGAGAGAAGGATGCTGGGTGATACAGACTCATGCACACAAATGCTGATGGTCTCTGTACCGGTGCAGGGTGCCTCTACTAATAGTACATGAAAGGAACTGACTATTAGGAAACAGTAGGAATCCCCGTTCTGAACCTCACACTCAGCAAAATATCTCAAGTTAGACATTGAAAGCCTCTAAGGAGCTTTGCAATCTTGGTCTAACACAGCATCTCGTTCCAGGCTGTAGAATATCATAAAACCTCCTGTGAAAAGCACTAATTATTTCATAGCTCTTTAAACTTCCTCATGATTTTTAAATAAGGGGTTTTTTTTGCCTTCTATAACACAAATCCTATTAATCGTGGTATTAGTTATAATACCAGAGAAATTATGATAGTGCTATAACCCTCTAATGCAAAACCACAGGAAATGCATCCAGAGATTTCAGAGACATAACAGTAAGGATAGCCTTCATTCACACTGAGAAACTGGACCCTGCCCCGGCTTTGAACCTTGTTAATTAGTCAAGTATGGCTTTTTTTTTTTCCCAATAATTCTTTTTTCCCCTCACTCTCTATGAAAGAGAAATTCATCATTTACTTAAACAGACTGAACTCAGGTCTATGAACTGGATGCACTTGTCTGACTTTTTATCACATTCCTAGTTACAAGCAGAGAGGAAAACCCTACCAAGCGGGAGTGTTTCTGGATGAAGGGCTTAAGCAGGAAAAATCTGATTTATGCAGTGTAAAGGCTATTAAGTAATTTCTCATGATTTTCTGAATTTAATTTTTTCTGTACTTTCTCCTTTGAAAACCCATGTCTGGGAAACACTCTATGCAGAAGAGCAAATCCTTGGGAGGAGATGTGAAAGGGCAGACACAGAATCACAGAATCACAGAATATGCTGAGTCGGAAGGGACCACAAGGATCACAGAATCCAACTGCTGGCCCTGCACAGGATGCCTCAAGAATTCCACCCTGAGCCTGAGAGCATTGTCCAAACGCTTCTTGAGCTCTGTCAGGCTTGGTGCTGTGACCACTTCACTGGGGAGCCTGGTCCAGTGCCCAGCACCCTCTGGGTGAAGAACATTTTTCTAATATCCAACCTAAACCTCCCCTGACACAACTCCAGGCCATTCCCTCAGGTCCTGTCACTGGTCACCAGATAGAAGAGATCAGTGTCTGCCTCTCCTCTTCCCCTCACAGGGAAGTTGTGACTGCAATGACGTCTCTCCTCAGTGTCCTCTTGTCCAGGCTGAACAGACCAACTTCTTCAGGCTGAACAGATATCTACAGCAAGGCCTAATATGAATCCATAGCTTGACCTTGCTGTTGAGTCAGTACCAGGGACAGCAAGAATGGTGAGGAACAAACAGAACCCGTCAGTGCTGCTGACAGCCTCAGTTCTACCAAGCTGCACTAGGGATGTGGCTCTGTGTTGCTGTTTCCCCAGCAGAAGAAACAACTTAGGAAGCTACTGAATACGTTGCTCTCACTCACTGCTACCTGTTGGTGATTGAAAACACGGACTTCACTGGGTACATGCAAAGCTAACTTTTTATTGTACAAAGCACATTTTATATACTGTTCCAAAGCTAGCAGTTTAACAACTACAAACTTCAACTTCTACGATTACATCTTTAGCATTTCAAGCAGTTACTGATTACAACTTCTTTGCTTAATTTCTTGTTAACTATTTTACTTTTGCCTCACCTTCTTCTCTTTTATTTGTCTCTTGCTTTTTTGTTTTACCTACTGCTAGACAGGGGGTACGCCTGTCTCTCCCAGAGCCCCACACCAACAAAAGCCATCCTCCCTAGTGACATTTTACACTCCCACAGCTACCTTTATAAAGTAATTTCACACTTCCCATTATGCCAAATCAGTCTCTAGAGCCTCACCATAACCTGGATGATACAAAATGTTCCAAGTTAAAATGAAGAAGGATCTCTGCCAAACCTCAGGGTCTTGCCATTTTCAAGGTAGTTCAGGAGCAGTATTAGAGCTGCTTTGTGAGAATGTGGTGTGCCACATCTCACAGTAAGCAAAGGATTTAAAAAGAAGCAACAGAATTTGCAGTACCTGCACACCTTTTATGCCTTCTTCAATTTGATGTCACTTTAATTGGCTTTAAATTTTTGATGAGATGACAAACATCAAAGGGAAGTCATTTGATTTACTCCTGTGTCTGTAAGAAAGTTGCCAAATATAAAATGGGTTACAAAGTTTGGCAGATTAGACCAAATTATTTCTGCTATTCACAGGACCTATGCTTAGGACTTCAAAATTAAGTAAGCTGGAGCAATGGATTCTTTTTCTCTTCCATTTCAGGGTGTATTTTACTCACCGCCCATATCTTCTCCAGCTGTTCATGAGTACCAGAAGTTGCAGCAAATATTGGCTGACCCTGGATCATTTCCACAAATATACAGCCTGCACTCCTGCAAGAAACCCAAGGTATTAACTCATTCACATAAATGACATATATAATATGATTGTTAGGATGGGTGGGGAGAGAGGCAGAGAGATAACTGTTGGAAAGGAAATTTGGAAATTCTGATTTGTAAATGCAGAAACCCTGATATAAGCTGTAAATCCTATATATATATATATATATTGCAGCTCAAGTCTGAAAAGTACAAGTCTGATGTGTCAGTATTGTACACCCACCTCAGGTCATCTAGTGAGAGTGTGTGTGAAGCAAGGCAGGATGTGGGGTGTCTGTAAATAAATGTATGTATATGTAAATAAATACAGGCTTCAGTGGAGACTGGTAATACCTTTATATTATGATGGTAGGAAGGATCTAGCATTATAAAAACCCCTACTGATTGTGAAAAGTCAGGAAGGTTTCCTTTGGTAAGGACCATCTTGTACAGCCCTGACCTTGCACCATGTTCTAAGATATGCAACTGGCCCATGTTGCAAGTTGTACATAGTATCATTAATCTCATCCTGGCCCTACAGACTGAATCACTTGAGTTGAAAAGCTCACAAGTCAATTAGGATGGGAGCAGACCAAAGATAAGCTACATTCACATTCCATGATTTCAGAAAAAAACCGAAGTGGTCAAGGTTCCATACAAGTCTGTTCCCATCGCCTCTTTCTCATCAGCACCACTCACTAAAAAAAATTCACTTTTCATCAGCAAGACAAGACAGGTGATATCCTTGGAAAAGAAACCCACTAAGCACTGTCTTTTTTTTCCAGTACCAAACAACTTGTTTCAGGTCTCTGTCTATTACTCCTATTACAAACTATCTGAAAAAGGGGTCATGGCAGAAGCCTGTGGAGTACAAGGTTACTTTCCATGAGAAAAGGGTGCAAAATTGGAGTACTAAGAGAAGGAAAGATAAACAGGGAACTACGACACACTGCATTGGCTTGAAGGATATATTAGATGCAGAAAGAACCCAGAGGCACTAACTACTACAGCCATTTTCCTTCAGAAGCAATTAACTCTTCCTTGGAAAACTGAAGGCAAGATTTCATAGGATAAAGAACCTGGTCATAACAGCAAGTTAAAATATTCTTAGTTTTATGTCATCCCCTGCTCTGCATTTGCACCAAAACCAGCCAGCTTAAAAAAAAAACCAACACCTGCAAAATTGCTTCATTTTACTAAGGTGGATTAGTTCTCATGGCAATAATGATGAAATAGTTGTGATCAAGGTAGACTGCCTATTTCCAGCTATTCCCATCTCTTACTGTATGGTGTAAAATTCCACTCATTTACTTTTTAATCATTTCCTTCAATTTTTTTTTCTAGGTCTTCTGTCTTTTCACTAAGTCCCATTGCAACTTTTTGGGTATCAGTCTCATTCTTCTTTGGTTATGTCATATTTGAGTCCTTTAAGCTCAACTCTTGAAAACCCAGCTTTGTCTTCCAGGCTCTGAAAGTATTATTTTCACTTGCTGAGCAATAACTGGTAATCTCTTCTGCTCATCTGTGCTCCTGTGTTACCCCTTGCACCTTGTTTTCGCAATACTGTAGTTGCTTTTCCCACCTGGCTGTGGTCAGTTGAAACCCTGGCATGCAACTCATCTGTGGTTTTTCTTTTGGTCATCCTTGTGCACCAGGTGGTGTCAAGCCTGTTTGCAGATCCATATCTAACACTGTTTTCATAAACATCTCTGCTGCACTTTCCCTTAGCCCCCTGTACCCTGACCTCGGCAAGTCTCAGGAGATGAGCTTCTCTGCTTGTCTAATATCCTCTTACAGAGTCCAGGCATCATGAAACTTAATCCACAGCTTTTGCAACATAGAGGTTTTTTGGTGTTTCATAGCACTACCACATCATTAGACATTACTTGGGAGCCCACAGAGGGATTCTCCTGAGACTGGTGTCGTACCAACACTGTTTTCACAGCTGATGGACGTGCCCAAATGGCTCACCCTGTTTTGCAAACACAGGGGCTGCTGAAATCTGCTGATTGCATTGCACAAGTTCAACTGTGTTTGGTCAAAGCAATTTAGGTACTCTTGATTTGTAGGGGAAGAGAAACAGCTCTCTGTGTTTTTGGAACAAGTGATGCTGATGTCCTACCATAGTTTGCATTCTGATATCCTAGCTAGGAAGGGCCATTACAGTGGCAAGAGCAGGAGCTTTGGAAACTAATAGCAGTCATACTAGCCTTGCAGTAGAGGCCTCAGCTTTCCTTCTGAGAGTTACAGTTACTCCTCTGACAGCATTATGAGGATCCTTCTGATAATGAGGATGATTTAAAAGCATTTACTTTTAAATATTTTTAAATATCTAGACCTGGAATTGTTTTGCTTTTCCCCTTTTCCTTCTTTCTCCTCTAATACTGATTTCTCAAGTCTTCTTACCCCTTCTAGTCTGTAAGTTTCTTAGAGGGTCTCAGTCCTATAAAACTGCCTTGGGAAGAGATAGGGCAGAGGGAGTGGTCTTTTGGGAAGAGGCCTAGACATGATATTTTAGCAAGTGCCAGATATGCATAGGAATCAAAACAGTGACAGCTAAAGTAGTAGGAGAAGTTATAGGGATATTCAGGGAGCATAAAGAGAGCTGATTCAGACAGTACAGTTGTATCTATCTGCAATCCCTGAGGAAGGTTTGAACACTGCACTTTGACCTCAGTCTGCAGTGCTGCATTTGCACAGTGGAAAGGTTTTCATCAGGATTAAGATCTAAGATATCTCTATGGCATCCCAGAGTTCCCTCTCCATGTTTGGGGGTTTTTTTTGGCACTAGGAGATGGCAATTCTATATTTAACCAGAAATATATCCTTCCTGTTGCTCATCACTAGGCCTGGTCTGTACAGCCCTTAGCCAATATCTCCCAGTTTGGCATAGCAGGACATGTGAACCAGGCTGAGGAGAAGACTGTAGTGAGCCTGGCTGGCCCATGTTAAATGACTGCATGTGAACTCCTATTCTACATTAATATACCAGGGAAGATCTCTGTGGGGTTTTTCCCTCTCTTTTTTTATAAATGGAAGATTATACAAGGAAAGCCTGACTGAAAAGAAGACATCTGAAGGCACTCATGATGTTTGCAGCCACTAATGTGGCTGTGCATAAAGCACTTGGTGTTTTTTAAAAAAAAGAAAAAAAAAGTCCTTCTGATATGCAGTGTAATCTCCCTGAAATCCCTTAATTGAATCTTCTAAAGTCCTGAAGAGATAGTGAGGGAGAAAGAGAGAGAAAAGAGATACAGAGAGATTAAAGCAGCTTTTCTAGTTAGTCCAAGAGTGACTGAGTCTCCTTCTATATCTCTTTCTTCATCTATTCAAGGCCTCATTCACTTCCCATGTGCCTCCCACTGACAGTATTGCTACTCAAGCACACTATGCATGAATTGCCATAATGTTTTATTTTGTTCTAATTGGTTTTTTTAAACCAAGGCTTTGACACCCACTGTCTCATGCCATTACCAAGGGCATTCTGACCTGCCTTCATGTAAATTGCAGCATCCAAAAGACATAGGGTTTTTTTTCCTTTCTTCCCTATAGACAAGTAACATCTGTGTGAATTCACATTATTTCCTAATAGACAAAAATTGAGCTTAAATGCAGTGTACATCAAGAAAATAAATGACTCTTGTTAGAGGAAGTTACTGAATAGAGCTCATTGAAGTACTCTCTATTCTCCCAGCGTGACATCTTTCTTTAGGGCAAAAACTTTGAATGTTGTTATTATAAGGAGGCGTTATAACAAAGGTGCCTGTAGTGTGGATGTAGTTCAGTGGGACGGAGAGCACTGTGCTGTTAGAGCTGGGATCTTTGTACACCACTCCTATGTTGCTATTCATTACACCAGAGCAGAGTTATGCAGCGGGGATGTTGGTTTTGCATAGGCAGAAATGACATGCTCTCTGTGCATAGCTTTCTTTGGACAGGGGTCAACTTTCAGGGAAAAAACCAACAGGCTTATGCCTGATACAAAGCCTCCAATCTGCTAGGCAGGCATCTTCTCCAAACTCAGCAGACATTTCTGAGAGACTGTCTGGAGGGAAAGATGACAGGTAGTGGGGGTAGTAGACAGGACTATTTAGACTGGCTTAGCAGCTGGAAGCCATTAGAATTTAGCAAGGTTCTCCTCTTTAGAGAAGTCTTTAAATAATTAAATTAGCAGCAGTCCTAGGGAAGTAAACAATCTAAAAACTTCCGTTTCCCTGACCTACCCTCCAGACTTAGGTCACTGGAGTGTCTGATAAGCTGCAGACTTCTGGAAGGAGATACAGCCTGTGAAGACCTGGAGCTTTGTGGTTTGTAAACTTAGCCAGCCCTCTTGCACATTCTTCAGCCTGCTGCACTCCTACCCTTTCCTGGCCTTTGACTCTGCAGTCGTTATGAGTAAGTCTCGTGGGACAGGTACCAGCAGAAGATTAAGGGGTCTGAAGAAAGGGCAAAGCAGCAGTACCATCTACAGATGTAAAATTTCCCAGAATAAGGAAGGTCTCCTGCAACTTCATGAGCTGCATGCTGTCCATGACTTCATCAGGGCTGTGTTGCTGGAAGTGGGCTCAGGCTGAGCCAGAAGGTTGATGAACCTCACAGCCCAGCTACACATCCAAGCCAGCCCAAAGGGCCAGTGGGACCCTGTGAAACCTTCATCCTCTCCTGTTTTCTGCCCACTCTCAGGGACTCTTTCCCTTCTACAAGCGTGCAGCTTGTTTCCTTTTGATTCCCAAACACATTAAGATTTTGGGGTAGAGCTCATAAGGTAACAAGGCTTTAACAAACACAGCCCTTCTCCTGTGTGAAATACAGATTGCATCTGAGACATGCAGATGTTGTCCTTTGAGAAGGACAAAATATCACAGAAATAATGAAAATCTCAGACACTTTTCTATCTCCAGACTTATTTAGAAACCCTTTAATGCCACATTTTGATACCAAGGCCAAAGAAATTGATGGTGCAGTTGTGGATCCATTGTTTTTTCACAAAGTCATTTCTGTAGAGTCATTTCTGACTCAGCTGGCTACATAGATACACTAGCATTGAGCAAAAGTGTTCTGTTGCAAGATGTGAAAATGCTTCATACATGTTACCAGAAAAGATGCATATCTCTCATAAATATTATCAGATGAGGTTTGTATCAATCCATAGCTGAGCCATAGTGACATCATTTTCAAAATATTCTATGAACCCTCTATGAAACTTCTACGAAACTCCACACTGCTCACACATTTTCTGCTCACAGGTGTTAATTCCTCTACTTATAACCATGTGTACTGTAACTTTGGCTGACGTAATTTAATTCAGATAAAAATTAGTTTTCCCAGGGAACCCCAGATGCTTTGATATTGGTCTGTACCAGATATCTATATCAGAAGAATAAGCTGTAGCTCCAAGCAGCACATCAGGAGGACGGTACCAGAGTGTCACAACTTCAGAGGAGTATGTCTGTCTGGGGATAGACTGGGCACGAGCAAGGCCTGCAAAAAAAAACTCAACAAACCAACAAAACTGTTGTGTTAGGACAGTCCTTGTACCTGTACAGTGCATAGATGATAATAATTGGCAACAGGACATTATTTTCTCTTTAAACATGAGTGTCTTAAACACAAAGTGTCTTTAAAGTGTCTTTAAACACAAACCAAGACAAAAAGTAATCTCAATGCAGCTTACAAGCAATTGACAAAGTGCTTCTGGAATAAACCTCTGGGGCAGATCAGATCAAGCAACAGGCTGTGTTTTGCAGGGCTTTATCATTTGAGGCTGAAGCAGCTATCCCAAACCAGTGCCAAGAAAGCTTTTCAGGTCACACATTACTGTGGACTCTACACATTACAATTTTTTATGAACAGAGAGGGGTTGATTCTTTGTTCTCTTGAACTAATTTTACATGGCAGTAATTGCTCTGACTTAAATGAGGTTAATCCCTGCACCTATCAGTATAAATACAAGAAAAGCTGGATGGACCACAGAAATAGTTTCCTGAAGTTCAAGAAAAGGTTATGCTTCTCTGCCTTAATTGGCTGTGGATCCAGATCTATATGCATGCTACAGCTTTGGTCTGAACAGATATGCAGCAGTATCCAAACTGTGACTCACCAAAGTCAGCTAATTTGAGCTCACCGAGGCAACTGATGAGCAAGTTCTGGGGTTTCAGATCACGGTGAAGAATGTGTTGTTGGTGGATGTAAGCCAGGCCACGCAAAAGCTGGAACATGAAGAGCTGAAAAAAGCCAACAAAAACCTGAAATGATTTTGTGTGACTTTGCATTGTTATAGTAACTCTGAACTTCAGGAGAACCCTGGAACAAAGCAGAGACAAAGCAAGTCAGAAACCACTAAAAATTCCAAAAATGAGTAGAGCTGGCTGAGGAGGAGAAAACTGTGGTGGGTTATGACTGCCCTACAGCTTTCTGAGGTTTTCAGGGTGGAATATTTGGCCAGGAGGGCAGTTTAACTGCAGTCCATAAACGTTTTGGAAATTTAACTTTTCTTTAGAAATGGACTGTTGATTGCAGGAGCAAGTTGCCAAAACACAGACCCAGCTTTCAGAACAGCAGCTGTGTTGATTGCAGTGCTGAAGACAAAGACACACAGCCAAAGAAAACTAAAGCCTAAGGAGCTGAAGGTTTGCCCCCTTGAGCCACACGGCACCAGCTGACTGCATTCCACAGCCGCTGCACATGCCACCAGTGGAGCAGGGAACTGACTGACCCGGCAAGGGGAACTGTTGGCTTCGAGCTGGGACAAAACATGAGGACCTGATTTTAAAAATACAGCAAATACAATGTGATGAACAAAGTAAGCAAGCAAGAAGAAAAACAAGCAAGAAAGGAAGCGAAGAAATAAATACCTAACTCCCACCATCATGGTAGTCTAAATAAGCCTGGGGTAATATAAGTTGGGCTGAAACAAGGTATGAAGTTGGACAGTGGATAGAAACAAAACACAGCAAAAGTAATAAGACTTCACCAGAGAAAAGGTATTTTTCACCAGAAGTTTAATCTGAAGAGGAGGAAAAACAGTGACACCCATAGGTCATTTCTGTACCAGAAAAGTGTCCCTCTAATATTCTCCATACTTATATCATATTCCATAGGAATCACTCAGAAAAAACAAACAACTTTTGCCAGCAAAAATGAAGCAAGCTAGATGACCCTCCTAAAGGAGCAGTAAATAATTTTGCAGTTCAGTTCCTGCTGACAGTGAGGATTCTGGGCAGGAAAGCAGAGCAGCTGGCTAGTGTTTACTCGCAGAAATGCCAGTGAGTACATATTACAGCCATGTGCTCCATGTGCTTTACGAGCACATCTGGTAGAAGAACCCTTGAGATCTGTGCCAAAACTACTACACTGCATCTCAGATGTATCTGAGCTTTAAGGATGTTTAAATTCTGAGGCCCCAAGAAACTTCATTACAATTGGTGTTGCTTAACAACTATCTGGAAAAAGATGTGAACAAGGTGGCAACATTTGAAGATGACAGAAGTATTTAGATTAGTTGTGATAAGAAGTGACAGTGAGGAACTTCAGAGAGATCTGACAAAGCCAGATGAATAGGCAGTTTGATAAGATACAAAGTTATTGTTGACAGCTGTAAGATAAATTAACTGAAGTTGCTCAGGAAAAGGACCCAGGCATTCACTGAGGACATCTGCACTGAAACCTTAAGCCAATGTGCAGCAGCAGTCCTGAAAGACAATTAAATGTAAGATGCATACAAAGGAGAGCAGGAGACTATTATAACATCAATCTATAAAGTAAGGGTACATGTTTGTCTGTGCTCAGATCCAGTCAACCAATCTCAAAAGCTATGGTAGAAACACAAGGGACTTAAATGACTGCAAATATGAAGATAGTTTCAAATAAGGAGAGAGTGAGATTTGAGAGTTTTTAATTAGAGAGATGAATAATGTGTTATAACAATAGGAGAATACAAATTTGTGTAGAGATAGGTTTCCTTGCCACAAGATGTCATTGTTCTCAAAAGCTGAATGTCCATTTGCAGGCTCAGAAAACAGGAACAGCGGTTGAAGACTGAGAGGGAGCTTGTTACATAATCAAAGGCAGATTTTCTCCAAAGTTTTTGTCATATATGTAACAAATAAATATTAGTAAGTAATTTACAGTGACCATCCATAGTGGAAAATAACACTTCCTCATGCCTTAAGGGATATGAGTCTCCTAAGGAACTCACCATAACATTGCAATAATGGAGTCCTCCAGGATGCTGGGCCATGTACTGTGCAAGATCTGTGTGCTAAATAAAAGAGAAGAACTTGAGGCAAAGCTACTGCTGTAAAATCCCTCTACCAACAATGCCTCTTCTGTAAATGGAAAAATAAGCAACTGCTACAAAGGTGCCTATCTCACCTTGGTGAACATCTGGTCTGATGCAGCACACAAGGATGTGCTGAAGTTCTGGGTCACATCAGGGACCTGGCTGACCTGTTATCTCACCCCAGCATTTATGGCCCAAAGCTGCTGCTTAACAGAATTCATACTTGAGCCAGAACTAATCATAAAGCTGCAATAAGAAGACGTAGTTTCTGTATATTCTTTATAATTTGCTTGACTATCAGCAAAAGGAAGAGAAATAGCAAGACTCATGTGGAGAATTTTATTGGTATCCTGGTCTTCTTATGAGAGCAACACACAGCTTGGTCATGGTGAGCCACTGGGGTCAGTGCCAAATCTGACCCCAGCTGGGATGTGAGCTCATATCATTATTTCCTATGCTCACTGTGGCTCAAAAACAGTACTTTTATTGTGTTGGCAAGGCAGAAATGAAGGTAAATAATGTCTGCCACCCCAGTAGACACAAGATGTAGAATCATTTTTGCATACAGCTGTCGCATATACAGAAAGAAAAGAGTAAGGCTGTGTGGCTGGAAAGCAGGAGATCAAGAAGGAAAATCAATCATTGCACTAAAGCATTACAACTTGTTTCTTTGTAGATTTCTCATAGGGCAGTAAATTCATTCTGCAGGCACCTCCCAGTACTTCCCAGTACTAGCTCAACAGGAAGTGAGAAAAACATCAACTTACCATGTACTCAAAGACAAATGTTAGTGTCTCCTTGGTCTGGATAATGTCATGAAGCAGTATGATGTTGGCATGTTTCAAACACTTGAGAAGAGAAGCTGGGAAAACACAAAAGGCAGATGAACTTTACTGCTGCTGGAAGTGGAAGGAGATCGTGCACAAAACAAGGCAGCGAAATAAAAAACTGGGGAGTAATAGTCCAGACTTGGCAGTTCTATAAGAAGTTCTGAGTCCGAAGGAGGATGGAACAGCTCCGCAGAGAAGCAAGCATCAGTGCTCCAGGCTTGGCAGGAACTCATCCTTCTCTCAGAGGTGGGATCTTGCCTCTGTCAGAAATAGCAGTTCACAGTTCCCAGGTGAGAGCTTATAAGTCAAGGAGAAGTAATTTCTTCAAGGTAAATGCTGAGAGGTAGGACCTGGGAGCTCCCAGAGCCAGAATGAAGCAGCCTCTAGCCTGTCACTGAGCTTCTCATCCTCCCATCCACATCGTGGTGTGTGCCCTCAGCATGGCCCTTACAAGAGACTTCTGAGAAAAGCTGAGTTTCTACCAGTTTTCAGCTTCACAACAACAGAGCAAAAAGAAATCCTGTAGATATAAGCTAAATTCTGAATTTAATTCTGTGCATATAGGTTACTGTCTCTGGTTAAAAACTCTAAGAACAGAGATGGTGAAGTTACTGAGTGAATAGTGAGTTGTTTGTATTTATGAAACTTTGGCAAGCTTTTCTTTCAACCTAACTATGCAAAAGCATCATTGCAACTGTGTGGTCCTGGTCCTTAAGTCCTCACACGCCTTTGCCAAGCCTCAGCACATCTGGGGTGTGGTGGTGGAGAAGGCAGCACATGGAAGCATCTCTGGCCCCACATAGACCACAGAGCACTGACTTATGCTGAGACAAAAGCTGCAGCCTCCTGAGCCTTTCTACTGTGCCCTGAGTTTGTTATGTTAGAGCAGTCTCTAACGCAGCCAGCACACTCCTGAAAGGAGCTTCTCTGCACAAACTCTTCATGAGGGAAGAGGGTGCACAGCTTAATCATCTGCTACCTTAAGTGTGAGACAATATTGCAGAAACTCTGTACAGAGGAGGAATGTGAGGAAGAGGTAAAGCTGAGATTACTTTGCTTGTTGGTTGCTGGCACAATTGAAGAATCTGAGCCAGCTGTTCACAGACAGTGAACACAAACTGCACAGACAGAAGCCCCAGCGCCCAAAAATCCAGATGTCCCTGACTCCAGATTTTAGTTTAGTTTCTGACATAGCAGAATAGCCTCAGAGCTGTTCCAGATCCACTTTTTCCTGCTGATTAAAACCAAATTAGCTTACTGTCAGACTATGCAGTCCTACAAATTTCTTTCAAATAAGGCATGGGCGTACAATCTTGTTTCAGCTGAATTAGCTGAAGCACACAATACAGAGCATGGGCCAGCTGTGGGAGGCAGAGGTTTGGTCATGATTAAAAGCTGCTTTTTTGTTTTTAAAACAATCTGAAAAAGATGTTTTAATTAAGAGTTTCATGCTGGCAAAGCAAATTTATTCTGGATTAGCACTCTGCCTTTTGCAATGGTAACCATTTCACCTGGTTCTAGAAGCCCTACTGCCAGAGTTACACTGAATGACACAGCTGTGGCCAAAGTCTATGTCAGTACTCAGACTACTGAGCAGCAAGGGATGCCTGATTCAGCACAACTACTGGAAACAGCAGATTGCAAAGTAGTTCTTGCACAGAGCTTGGTGCTGCTGCAGCTAAACTGCCTCTACTGCTGATACTAATCCATTTAGCTACTGCCAGGATGTTCCCAGTGCACAGCAGTATGGATCTTAAGCATTCTCCACACTGTACCTAAATGCCTATGAATCTAGTAAAGATACTCTGGCTAGAGCCCATCTGCTACAGAACATGGTAACTTAACTCTGTGACACCACAAAAATTCCTTATGACCGGAGCTATTGCCCCAGAGGAGCAGCACAGAGGGTCCACAGTAAAATGGAGGATTCAGTGCCTGTGCCTTAATCAGGCTTCTGGGAACTGCTCCTCACTTTGTTGCTTCTACAACCCCCTGCTGGGGTGTCAGGTGCTACTGCCAGAACCGAGCTTTAAACGCATTTTGTCTCTGCAGGGCTTCCTGGGGTGAAGCGTCTCTTTGTCAGGGGAGTGCATTCCTCCAGGGTAGCAGAGAATGCGCCACGTTAATAAATCTTGCACTTTGTTTTTGCTACTGACTTACATTGTAAATTTGAGGTGTCAGATGCTGCAAAGCTCAGCAGTACACAAAAGACCTATTTAAAGCAGACCCTTCATAGGATCACCCTTGTTTTCTTCCATAATGAATGAAGTTAAGACTCTCAGCCTGTCCAGTAGAGCATGTTAAAGGGGTGCTGATCTTTAGTGCATCATTAGTTCGATGTAGGTAAAGCTTTTAAGGCTTATGTTACTGGTGGGCTACAAGTGTAAAGGCAGAGCAAAAGCACCACAGCAAATGAGTGTATAGGAAACTGTAACACAAGCCATTCTTTAAATAGGCATATTTAGTTTTCTCTCTGCTTTCACATAGAATTGAACGAAGGAATTTGTTAACTTTCTTGTCTTAATTACAATTATAAACCTGGAGTGGACTCAGTGACCTCTCTCGTTATTCTGAGTTGACTGCTATGAGAGTCTTTCTGTGCTAGTGTCACTCTGTGAAAGCTAACACATCTGGTCCCTGACTTTCCATCCCTGTGACAAGATTAACCCTAGTTTCACAAGTGCAGTAAGAGAAAAAAAAACCTGTATGTGTGACATGTTACATTGATAGCTTTCACTAATACCATAAAACAGACTGGCACAATGGTTGCATATTTCTGTGTATGGAAGAAAACAGATTGTGGTCTTCTTGGGTTGTACAGCATATGAAAACAGAAGCCTCGATCAACCAGGCTTGTGAACCTAGTCTGTGGGGAAATGTAAATACATTCAGCCAAAATCAAGCACTTGTGCAAAGGCGTTTCTTTCTCCAAGAAATTGAGAAAGCTGCAGACATTTTGCCCAGTGCTCTACAAAGTTGACTGATAAGAAGAATTTCTCACTGGACTGAAATGACAGATGCAATTAAACATCAGTTTTCTTGAATGTATCTCTCTTCAGGCTGGGATCTCTGATGCTCCAGGTATCAACCAGGAAAGTGTCATGGCTATAGTAACAAGTCCACAACTTCCCAATGCAGCAGTGGCAAAAGCTGTGTAGTTTCTAGAGGGAGTGAGAAAGCAACTATGAAGGAGGCAGCAAGCAGGAGGTGCAAGAGGGCCCTGACAGTGCTAAAAAGAACATGCTCTGGCACTTTCCTTATCACAGGCATGGATGTATCTGTCACAAGAGCATACACCAGGGGTTCCTCCTCTGTCCATTGCATGCCTATCCAGCCCAGCATGAAGACCTCCTCCAGGAGAGGATAAGGAAACGGAGAGTTTTGGGAGGACAGCTGGTACATTGAGTAAGCAAGAAATGACTGAGGAAGACATCATGGAGCTTTTCCAGGTTAAAAAAAATGCTCTTCAAGAGTGATGTTCCTCTATGTCTTACCTTCCCGAATGGCGGTAAAGGGCACTCCCTCTTCTGCCTCCAGCTTGATCACTTTCAGTGCCACCAACTGGCTGTTGATCCTGTCAAGTCACAGTAGAAGGTCACATGAAACATCTCAGTGCTTGGCATGATAACGTTAACAGTCTCCCAAGCAAACACCCAAGCAAAATTTCTAGGGCTTGCTGACCCACTCAGGCCAAGCTCAGAAGGAAATTACAAACCTCCTCCATCTTGTGTTCATCAGCAGTGAGCAGGGAGCCAGACCACCTGGTTAGAGAAGCACTATGCTGCTGTCCAGGTACAGCCAAAGCATGGCTTTGAGCAGTGGTCCCACTCCATCCTCTCACAGCTTTCCTGCCCTCATGTGAGGGCAGCATGACCTCACACCCAATTTTTCAATCATGCGGAGATCCTTCACTTCAAGGAAAACTTTTGCTCCCTCCCTGGTTCAGCCAGCCAATCTCCTGGCACACTGCTGTGGACCAAGTGTATTTGTGGAGCCTCCATGGCTGTAGTGGAGTAGTTCCCCAAAAAGTTGGGATTGGGCTTTGCAAATATCCTGATTAAAGGCAAAACTGGACTTTTGATTTGCTTTTATCTCCCATAAGAGGTGTTTTCAGCAAGCACTGGGAAGGCAATAATGCTTACCTGCTGATCCCCTTGTACACAGTTGCACAGGATCCTTCACACAGTTTCTCTAGATGTACATAGGATGTGGCAGCTCCAAATGGGATGGCTTGTCTCTGCTTCATGAAGAAATCAGTATGTGTTTTAGATTGCTGGGTAGAACAAGAAGCTACTAGCAGGTCATTCAGTAATTAAGTACTAATTCATGGCTGTAATAACCATAGGATAAAATATCTCCCATCTGGCTCTGTGGATGTTACACCTCCCCCATTTGAACCTCTTCACAACATCCTGCTCCTGGAAAGAATCAGTGTAACTCCAAGGGCTCTGTGTCCTGCAGCTCCAGCTCTGGAGGGTGCGGAGCTGCAGGGGCTGCAGAGAGGCGAGAGAAAGGGATGCTCTGGTTACATCTGACAGCTGGCAGAGGAGAAGGGGACAAGCTGTGTCACTGGCAAACTACCATTCTACTTATGAGTTTCTTTTCTTTCTCTTTGACTGCAGTGGCTTTGAGCAATGCACATCATTTTCTCTCTCTACCAGTCAGATCTCCACTACTGTCCGTAAGGGGAGCAACTTTCTGTGTGTTCCTGTGTTGGTAAATAGTAGTGCTCACTCAGAAGACACAAAGATAAAGCTGCCTTAACTACAGAGGATACTTCTGCCAGTATCATTCTAAATGGATGTTATTCCCCCTTACCCTTGATTTATTTGTCTCGTAATAACCTGGTAGGGCAGGGACCAAAAACTAAGTGCAGAAGTGAGATTTCAGGAAGTTTACATTTATGTAGTCTTCTCCCCCTTAATCCCTCACCTCCTTCCTCACCACTGTATAATTTACACAACCAGTTAATTTGGCCCATACAGCTTAACAGTACACAGTATGTGTACACAGTAACTACACAACTATAAAAAGGTACCAATGAATGGCAAGCAGGCTGCAAGCTCCTCCTGAGCAGCTATACTGAATGGATTATAATTTGACAACACAGGATTTGCAATCTGTGGCATGCTGCCTCCTCCAGAACTGCAGGTTGTTGGCTGCCTCCCTGTTTTTATCCCACATTGGCACAGAACTCGCTGGAGTGCAATCTTCTCTCCCTGCTCATCACATCGAAGGCATTTATTGTCATCTAAGGCACAGATTCCTATCTCAGTAGCTTCACAAGCCTGAAGCTTCAAAGTTTGATGCTGTCTAGTTAGAAGCAAATGTGATAGCTTTGCATTCCCACAAGCAGAAGCACCCAGGCTTAGCCTATCTCAGTGCAGAAGTATCACAATGTGACATTAAATACCTCTGCTGTAGTCACTGCTTCCATGTGCTGAAGGTCTTGGATTTGTTGGGAGCCCCTTCTCTCTGAACAGCAGCTGCAGCATCCTGGTCTGACAGCACTTACACACAGCATGTCTCCCATGTTGTCCCATTTAAATTAAACTGCATCTCTTTTTTTCTCCTTTGCTCCTCCTCCGTGTCTGTAATAACAGCTCATATGACTTGCATGAGGTCTCTGCCTCAAGCAGTCTTGTGATTTCTGCAGTTTTTCTTTGAAAGTCCAAATGCACCCCTGGAGTAGCTCCATTGATTTCAGTTCTTTTGGCACATGCCCTCCAAAAACAGCCAACATTTTTTTTATACCTGAAGATGGAGAATTAATAAATCCAAACTTTCTGCTTGCACACATTTCTTTCAGTTAAGCAACTCTCAGTTTAGTAGGTTGGATAATGAAGGGATAGTTTCCACACAGGATCAAGCCTTGACTTCCCTCCCTGCCTATAGCAGTTCTAGGCTTCAGACTTTAGCCTCTAGGCTCTCAGCTGAGCTTTCTGAGCAGTGAGGCTGAGCTGTGCTTTCTGCAGGAGCTGCACACTGACTGTCCTTGCTCTGGCATTTACATCAGCATGGGGACCAGTCTGTCCCCGTTGGATTATGTGTCTAAGGGATGCAATGAGTTGTAGCTGATATAAAACAGTCTTGTCCATATGTCAGAATAACCACAGCAAACTGATTAATCCTGCCTACCATAGATTTCATCAATTATGTAGGAACAGGGAATACACAGTGGATTTACTCTGGAAGTGGATGGACAAAAGTCCCCTTCTTGCAGTCCTGGATGAGCAGGACTCACAGTGCAGCTTCCTAGGACTAACACCCAATCCACACAGAGAAAATGCTGACAAGGGCTGAGGGAGCAGACATCATCCTATGGTATTTTTATGCTGACCCATTAGGTCCTTCAGTTTTCATTTGAATGCATCAAGTGAAATCTTCCCTTTGCTTAACTGTTTTGATGTCTAAGAATAACACTCTTTCCCTGAGCAAAAGGATTTCTTTAAAGCAAAAATATCCTGGGAAGGCAGGAACAATTTCTGTGTCTTGTTGCAACCAAACCACCCAGCCTTTGCACGGCAAGAAGGAGCTAACATACCTGGAAGGCTTGATTTCCTTCACATGACTTTCTTTTGCACTCCCGTTAGCCATAATTTGCTAAATAGCTATCATCATGGATTTTGGTCTTATCTTTATTTTCCAAGTATTCTTTGAGACATCAGAAAACAGCAGCAATTTAGATGTGCTGCCCAAGCACGAGAAAGGTTGTCTAGATGCAACACACTCAGTAACAAACTGGTTATGTAGTCTTTTATTCTGGAAAACAGTTTTTAGTTTTATGACCAAATAATACTTGCATTTTAAAATAATGGAAAGATAAATGCACAAAAAGTAGACAATATTAAAAACACATGTAAATTCATATGAAGATTGTAAATTTTAATCTTGTGTACTTTTTCTGTCAGGGAGGGGAAATATTCTGTTACAAAGAGAAGTAATCCAACTTTTGCCAGGTAGCCAGAGATGATAAATGAAGAAAGCAGGTTATAGCTGGTGGTTGTTGTTATTGAAAAAAATATGGAGTAATCATTCCAGTTAGTGGAGGAAACACTCTAATATAAATTTTTAATAGCTCTCCTTAGAAAATATAAGATTTTATAAAGGAGAGCCTATACCTGTCTTTGGAACCATGGTTTTTAAATGAAAGCTTCAGGCAACGTAAGAAATAGTTTACTAAGAGGTGATGTAACAGTAAAAGTACATTTTACAAAACTTGTTCAAAATAGAAACACATGTATATACCCATACTGGGATGTGTGTGTGTGTATATATATATATAGTGTGTATAGACACATCTAAGTGTGCATGTATATATAATGTGCATATATAGGTGTGTATATATATACTACACATATATATCCATAAAGATGCATTCCTATAGGTGCGGGCATATATATATATATAGATATTGTGTATATATATATACACACATATACGTGTATATGCATATTGTGTGTGTGTACATATTGGTGTATTTATGTCCACGTATTTTAAGTGCATTCTGTGAAATCTATGCATGTAGAAAAACACACACAGAAGTGTGCGCATGGTTGGCTGCGTCCCTGGGTGGGAGGCAAACACGTGAACAGCCCTGCAGGCACATCCACCTGTGGCACCACATCTATTTACACCAGGCTGGTCCTGAGGAAGCTGTGGCGCAGGCCCGCTCCCCGTTAAAGCAGTAGCTCACTGGGAGGGTTTGCGGAGCAGGGAGGGCCGGGCGGGCGCTGTCGCTGTCACCGATCCCGCGTGGGCCCCGGCCTGGCTCTTTACTCGAGCGTCGCGCATTTCCCGACGCACGCGCACACGTGCCTGCCGTCCCTGCCTGTTTTGTCCCGAGCAGGGACCCATCGACGCTCGCGCGGCGCTGGCCCCGCCCCCTGCGCGTCCCGCGCCCCCGCCTGAGTCAGCTGGGCGGTGCGAACGGCCGGCGGGCAGCGCGCGGCTCGGGGCGGCGCGGCGGCAACAGGTGCGGG
>VZRF01008663.1:166078-263292 GCA_013396875.1 Vireo altiloquus | reverse complement strand
GGGCGCGCGGGGCTGCGCGAGGGGCGCGAGGGGCTGCGCGGGAAGGAGCCGCCGCGCCTGAGGGGAGCCGCGCTCCCTGCGCTCCCCGCGCCTCCGCTCCTGCGCCGCGGGACGGGAGCGCCGGGCGGCACCGGGGACACGGGACAGGCCCCGCGCCGCCCCCGGCTGCGCCTGGGGCTTGGAGAGACTGGGACTCTCCAGTGAAGAGCGGCTCTGACAGACCCCGGGTGTCCAGCTCTAACCGCGCTGTAATGGGCTGGTGCGGCAGAGAGGTGTATTTCTGTAGGGTCTGAAAGGTCTCCTCCCACTGGGGCTGCAGTGTCCTGTCCAGGTGACATGCCGTGCTGTGGCTGTCACAGACCTCTTCTTTCAGAACGAAGCTGTCTTGGTGAGGCACCGGCGAGCAACCGGAGTGGTCGTAGATGATCTGTAGTTAATCACTGCGGCTCTAGGGCAGCAGCTTATGTAAACTAGCTGCACTTACCAGTTTCAGTTTCTGCAGAGTGAACTGTGTTCAGAAGGGAAGCACCTGGGAATGTGCTGAATTAAGGTGTAATTTCAAAAGAAAAAGAGGCAGAAGGACATTTAAAATTTTTTGAGTTTTATCTGAGTCTGGTAAATCTTAAATTATTAATTGCATGCTGTAGCAGATAATTTTCAGCTGTGTTGGGTTTTTTTCCCCCGACTTCTTTGCTGCTGTATTTTGCTACCATTCTGCATTCGCCGGAACTGGCATTGAAAGCTTTGAGCCCTCGTCCAAAGGGATCGCTGCTGTCTTCAGTAGCCAGTTGTTTTGTTTTGTTCTGAGCAGACCTTAATCACACAATGTTAAAAGCAGTGATTAGTGCTGACCAAAATATAAGGACTTCTTGAACTGGTCACGGATTGTGTGTAAGCCGCAGTTAGCACCAGTAAATGATGTGTGTTGACCAGACTGGTGTTGACAGCTCTGTTTTGAATGAGGAAGCTTGGAGATCACCTCTTCAGAACCTGAGTAGGTAATTCTGTGTAACAAACATGCAGTCTTAGTCCTGCAAGTTATTGCTGGATGTGATGCAACAAATGTATTAAAAATTGATTTGGAAATACGCAAGTAAACGTGTGAAAGCTGTAGAAATATTTGCAGTGTTTATTGACATAGCAGGTAAATAAGCACATGAGACTCATGGGAGTTCTGGTGTTTTGGAAAGTCAGGGGCATACCAGCTGTTGCTGTACAGCACTGAATGTAAGGTTAACCTTCATGCCTGTGGCGCTCACTTAAAAATGGCCAGTGAAGAGCACAGTCCATGATAATGAAAGTAAAGTTTGCTCCACGTCATTCCCAATCATGGCAGTTGTTATGGTGTGGTAGCGTTTGATTTCTGGAGAATTAGCCTTTCACTCTGTAAGTGGAGAGTATGACATCAGTGTCATGCCAGTGACCATCTGTCTGTAGCACAAATCCATTCCATAACTGGCACTCCTTGCTGCTTTCCTCTTGCAGTTATATATATAGAGCGGCGAAGGTAAAGGTATGGGCAGAGCAGTGAAGGTGCTGGTACCACACTGAGCTTCCGTGCAGGAATATTGTTTTGTGCCTGACTGTTCACCTCCCCATGGATGCTAAATCTAATAACAATTCAGGTAACCTTAGTGGTAAGGAAATAATGTGTATGTAATGTGAGAATAAGGAAGGAAAATTACATATTTCTGTTGGGAGGAAGAAACTTTCTACTACAATTACTTTACTTAGTGTGTAGCTGTGGCAAAGCTACTTCTATTTTGCGTTAGCTGTGAAATGGGAATAATTTTGTGCTGTCCTAGGAGTGAACAAAAACTTGAACTGAATTTGAAAGTGATTTCAAAATGTCTTAAAGATGTCTCATGTGGAAAGAAAATTGACTCTCTTTTTCCCTTATATGCATAAATGCTTGGTAATGCAATCCTAAGTGTGAAGAAAAGAAAAATCTATCACTGCCATTGTATCATGCTCTTAGTTTCTACTTCACCACTATTGCAGCTTTCTTACTTAATAATTGTGTAAATAGTTTTTCAATTTGGCCTTGAAGGGAGATCTTGCAAAATAGCTAATCAAATGCCTGACTTTAACTTTGTTTTACTGCAATCAGAAGTTTTTATGACAATTACAATAAATTTTTTTGCAGTTGAGGCTCATGAAAATGAAAAAAATTCCTCGAGTCCTTAAAAAAAATCCATAAATTCTAGAAGTCAAGAATTTTAAGCCTCAGTTCCTTAACCTCAAATAACTATATGCAATGTAAATGGTGTATTTGTTGATACTTCAATTACTCTATCAATGCTTTCATCTCTTTGATTCAGTGATCCACTGGATCTTTTTATTTGAAGCTGGAGTCTTTCACAAATGAATTGTAGGGTTAGGTGGTGTTGAGTAGGCTAAAGAAAACCCTAAGTGTACTTACTCTGATCAAGAACACTTCAGGAAGTTAAGGTTCCAAAAATGCACTTCCATTTTCCTTTGATGTTTCTTCAACACCTCTGCTACTGAAGCATTGCATGACAGTTTTCTTATATTTGTGAGACTTCCTTTGTTAATATTTTAAAAGTTAACTTTTACTATAAGTGTTTTTTTTCTTTTATAGTCGAGGAAGGAGATACTGTCTTGAAAGCAGTATTTTTCTGGTGACAAGTGTGTCTTTGTGTTCCTAGAAAGTATACTCTGTTTTCTGGGGTTTTTTTAGAGCAGGGTGCTCATGACTTAACACGATTTATCACTTATTATGTTATCAAATCTTTACCTTTTTGAGGTCTGTTCTTTGCCAACTCTGAAGCCCAAATCACTCTTTTTAGTGTCCTGTATCCAAAAGACTGGAATTGTTTGGTATGCTGTGTTGTTTCGATTTGTGAAGGTCTCCTTGGTAATTCATTATTCAGAGCACTCCAGTGAAAGTGTTAGAGGTTTTGTTAGTTATTTTAATAATTTATCAACTTGATGATTACTGTTTCCAAGTGTGCATTGAAACTTCTGGATGAGAGTTACAGGTCTGCATATATTATCTCTTGTATTCAAGACTGGCCATGGCCAGTATATTTTTTATACATATTTATTTCTGTTTTCTGTATGCAAAAGCTTCAGACTACTTATTCTGGGTCTTAAGACTTATACTAACTAATTTATTTTCTGATTTTGTTACAGTGGGTATCAGACAGCAACTATTACAAAGCAAATGGTCTAAAGCATTTATATATGAAAGTTTGTTTTGATGAATATGATTATACACATGCATTGATGTAACTAAAATTTGTAATACTTCATGTATTAAGGCAGTAGGTCAAGAGAAATCACAATTCTTTTAATATAAGAAAAAAAGCCAAACAGATCATAAGAAACAAAGATTAACTGTCACTTTGTTTTATCCTAAGAAAAGTAATTCAGAGGTATCCTTATGAGGATGGAAAGGTGTGAGAGTGAACTTGTAAAATTCAAGATCTGAAAGGATGAAATTGTAGCAAGAGCAGCCACTTTTTTCTCCTTGCCTTCCATGGTTGTCTTTTATCTCCATAGGCACTCTGCTACCAGTTTGCATGAAGGAATGTTTTGAACTTGGATTTCTGCATTTCTGCCTAGGCAGAATTGTGCCTTCTAATGGTGGTGTGTGCTTTGGTTCAGGAATGCAGCTACAAATTCAGCTCCTGATCATTTTCTGCTCATGCAAATCTGTTCACCTTAAATTTAGCTAAGTATTGTATTCTGTCTTATGACTGAAAATGAATCAATTTGATGTTTCTTGTGAGTGGTATAATGAGAATTGTATAGAGAGATTGATGTAAATTTCTGCCTTTGAGCGAGGTTTTGTTCATTCTATCCTTACAATAGACCCATTGTGAGATGAGTAGGTAGGACAAGTCTGGCTGTTCAGCTTCTGTCTGCCAACTCAGTGTGAGGGAACTAAATATAAATACTTGAACCATCCTGATGCTGTGAAAGTGTTTATTTATTTAATGCAGGAGCTAAACCTTTGGGGTTTTTTTGGATTTTGTTGCTGTTACTGTTTTATGTTATTTGCAATTAAATAGCTGATTTTTATGTTTTTCAGTTTGTGAAAATTATATTGTTCCTTTTGAAAAAGGAACAATTTGGTGGTGATGGAGTGCTGCCACTGACAGATGGACTCACAGGAAAGAAGGTGAGAATGAGCAGCTAGGTGAAACCACAGAGGCTTCCTGAAATAGGCCAGCTCATGAGCATCCTGGAAAATTAAGTGATATCAGCATACTCTTTATGTAACTTGTACTAAATAATCTTCCCTTTAGTGTAAGTTTAACTTAGCTTCAGCTTCCGTTGTGTCTGGAATATTGAAGTTGCTACAACAGCAAATTCTTTTTTAAGCTGATCTTTGTAACTTGTGGAGCCATAGCCATAGGCTACAAGCTTGAAAGTAACATTCTCAAGTGAACAGTAAATCCTCTCTGGTACCTGCACCTGTGAATTTTGATTCTGGATCAGTAGCCCTGCAGCAGACTATTCTTCCACTCCTTCCTTGCACCGAGATACTTGACAGACGTTAGATATCTTTGTAACAAGTCCTGTTATGTGAATGTCCAAATTTGTTTTACACTGTTTTCTGAAGACCTGTTAAATGGATAAAAGTGCAAATATCAGGCTTTGAACTAATTTTAATGCACAGTATGGTGATGAAAACTCTCAGTGCTATTACTTTGCATTCTTTGGAGTTCTTTGCCCATCTGTCTAAAATCTGTGGTTTTATATTCGGTGAGATGTCCTTATATTGATACTGAATTTTTAAGCCTTTTTTTTCCTTTGTATATCTATTAATTGATTGGTTTCTTTTTCATTTACTTCTACTCTAAACACAAGTCCTGTGTATTTGAAATGGAAGGTGGACTCTGGATTTTAATCTATGTTTGCTTTTTGGGATAAACTATTTACTTAAATTTTAGAAGAGTTCTAGATTGTCACCTTGTAATTTTTTTTCTTTCTTTATCCTTTCTGTTTTGTAGAAAAATAAATATATTTGGGGTGGGCACAGGAGCTAAGAGAGATAATTTAATTTCTTAGCTATTCCTAATTTGAATGTTTCAGAGGCATATAAAGATGTTCATCCTGTGCACAACAGGTAACAAAATATGTGGTTTAACAAATCCATGGCCTGCAGGAATAGGGCTACTTGCATGGGTTTGCCCACAGTGTGGTGTATCAGAATAGTTTTCTGGGTTTGTCACGGGTTTGGAAAATGTTTTATTTCTTAGGCCTTTTCTTTTAGACAAAGACTGTCATTCCATCAAAGCTTTTCTTGCTGTTTTAATATATTTAATTTCACAAATTCATGCCAAGCTGCAAGAACTGATTTGTGCAGAGAGTGAGTGACTTAGCTGTTGTCAAAGGAGGAGCTAAACCCACTTTTTTATTTCTGGATAGATAACAGTCTCATCTATATGAAGTTTTAAGGAAATTTAAGCATGACTCTTAATTTAATTTTAAATGCCGCCTTTCTATATTGATGCTTAAAATGACTTTTTGTATTTAAATAAAGGGATTCTACAAATTGTTAAAACTGTGGGCTTGGTAAAATTCCAAGGAATTTCTTTGTGCTGAGTTGGAGAATTTGCTGACTGAGCATTCAAACCATTGTGTGTTGGAGTATTCAAGCAGTTTTGGGTAGTTCCAGTCACTTCTGCAAGTCCTGATACTTGCATACTATTTCAGGATATTTTTTCTTCATGGTTCAGTTGATTTTAATGACTGGCTAATTTGAATCTGAGAAACTCATTAAGAATTAAAAGAAGGAAAAAAAACTCCAAGCAATCAAAACCTTATTTTTATCTCTAAAAGTAGAAATGAAGGTGTATAAAGGATGAGCTCTTACAGGTGTAATGTTTTAAACACACTGTTACTTGGAGCAGTTGGTACATGGTAGAGTACAAATGAGAAAAAAACTAATGGTTTCAAACAGAAGACACTTGCTTTTTCATTTAAATATAATTTAATTTACAATTTGATAATAGTAATTTAAATATGTTGGCTTGAAAGTAAAACTAATGTCTGAACTGTGAAGCCTTTCCTACATAGGCATTACTGAACTATGGAAAACTTCATCCTGATTGTGTTCCAATGTCCTCCAACCTTTGTAGCTCAGAAGAGGCAGAAGGAGCCAAAGAGAGAGGCCTGGTCTATGTTTGGAAGGCTGGTTCCTGCTCTGTAACTCCAGAAAGGCTTCCAGGCCTCAGTGGAAAGACAGTGTTACAGGCGGCCCTTGGAATCCATCATGGGTTACTTCTAACAGAAGGTAATTATCACCTTAATTATAACAATCTGGGGCAATAACAAAATTGAGATATTGTCAAGTTTTTTCTTTTAGAAGAGATGCTAGATCTGTGTTTGGAAAGATGAGCTCTGTACTTCATGCTCTTCATATATATTTGTATGTCCTTAATATGTTCTTTAATTAGAAAGAACCAACAAATACACTTAATTCACTTGACTTGAATTTTTAGCAGAAAAGTATCACTTGTTTTAACAGTGCATGCATGCACAGGGTAATATTAACGTGAGGTGTAGAACTTAACAGCAGCAATTGTAGAGAACAACCAGG
The DNA here is from genome assembly GCA_013396875.1 of Vireo altiloquus. NCBI lineage: Eukaryota > Metazoa > Chordata > Aves > Passeriformes > Vireonidae > Vireo > Vireo altiloquus. The sequence continues at coordinate 256,718 of VZRF01008663.1, read as the reverse complement.
AGCCTTCTTATATCAGTAGCCATGGTTTTGCCGAGCCTGCAGTAAGCTAGGAATTCATATCTGTCTGAAGCAGTCTTCAGATTTTTGTATTGGTTTAACAACTGGTTTTACACTCATACTAGGATTTTTCTTATTTCCCCCTCCCAGGTGGAGAGGTCTACAGTTTTGGAAAGCTGCCTTGGCGATCAGGACCCGAGGAGTCATGTGCTAACACTCCTATCTTAGAAAACACTTTGCTTGGACATCGTATTATTACAGTGGCAGCTGGCAGCTTCCACAATGGAGCCGTGACAGAGAGTGGTGTGGTGTACATGTGGGGGGACAATTCTGCTGGCCAGTGTGCAGTTGCTAATCAGCCCTGTGTGCCAGAGCCCCAGCTCGTCAGTATCTGTGATTCTGAAACCAGCCCTCTGTTATCAGTAAGGATTTTGCAATTGGCATGTGGAGAGGAACACACGCTGGCACTATCGCTGAGCAGAGAGATATGGGCCTGGGGGAGTGGCTGCCAGCTGGGTCTCATAACAACAACTTTCCCAGTGACAAAGCCACAGAAGGTAGAGCACCTGGCAGGACGTGTTGTGCTCCAGATTGCTTGTGGAGCCTACCACAGCCTGGCTCTGGTACAATGTCTCCCTGTGCAGGAAATGAAGCCTATCCCAGAGAGATGCAATCACTGCAGTCAGCCTCTCATTACCATGATGGACAAGGAAGATCATGTAATCATTTCAGATAGCCACTGCTGCCCACTGGGTGTAGCACTGTCTGATAACCAACCAGAAAGCCACGTTTTCTGTCCATCATTGGACACCCCCGAAGGCAGAAGTGTACCAGCTGGCCAAAGTGAAGACTGTCAGAAACCACTTGTGGAACAACATAGGCTTGTTGGTTTAGAATCTGATGGACCAAGTGGCCTTACCAGCAGTGACGGACGGGAAGATAGTGGAATTTCTAGTTTAGGAAGTACTCTGTTCTCTGACAAAAAAGAAGTGAAAGAGTACTTAATCGGTTTGTCAGATCACTCATTAAATGAGAGCCTGAATAAAAACATCTGTACAGAACCTGAACAGGTTGGTACCTAATAATTAGCCCATAATTTGCTATAACTTCTGTTGCATATTTGACAACATTACTCTTTTTACAAATGAAAAACTTACTTTAATGTAGCTGTGGTGTTTTTATAGTTTCCAAGTGGTCTTTTTCACTGTGATGGTTCTCAGCTTTTAAGTGGAAGACTTTTTTTGTCCTCCATTGTTGTTCAATTGTGAGCCTTCATTGTGGGCAGCCTTGACAGTGCTTTAGTCTCTCCTCTTCATGGTCTGCAGGACCAGAACCACATAAGCCGATTTCCGTGCTCTGTTTCCTGATGCATGAGTTTCCATTCGTGTGGGGCAGTAAGATTCAGTGAATCTTACTGGTACTCATCTGATTTACCTTTAAGGTAAAGGTTTAATTTCTGTACCTGGAACAAATACCTCCCAATTCCATCTAAGTGCCCTATAAGTTAAAAATTCTGGATTGCAAATTACTAAAAGGTTTGACCAAAAGGTTTCTAATGTTAGTAATGTAGGGGTGGCATAAACTCATAAAAAGGGATGGGAGATGTGTAAGTCCTACTCTGTGTGGTGTGGAGAATGATTCAACAACACTGTTTTGATGCTCTAGCAGAACAGTCAAGTACTCATCTCTTAGTAAGCATCAGAAAATGCTTGACATGAAGGTTCTAGAGCAGTTTGTGACTCCCTGACAAAATACTGTTTTCTGGGTTTTAGAGAGGAAGAAAAAAAGGGAAATGTAATTAGGGGCAAAGGGAAGAAGATAGAACCCAAAAGCTACTAGACAAAAAACTAATCTAGAGTCTTGCAGTGCAGTCTGGCAGTCCTTACCAAGCTACTGTCCTGTGAGGAAATCTGCTGCTCTGTGGTCTAATATGCAAAACTGACAGTGGAATTCTGAAAATTTCTTTTGTCCTTTAGAGTGTTGTGCAGGCATAATTTTTTTTTTTTTTAATAGTTGCAATAAGACATTCTCCGCAGTGGTTCACGGAAATAAATTTCAGAGTACCTAATAAATAGTTGATTTTTGTTATCACCTCTGATGGCAACAAAACCTCTGTAGTTTTAAAATCTATCCAGTGACTTGGTAGTTCGGCAAGTTACGCTTTCTTACTCTGAGGAAAACTTATTTTAGAGAAATAAACTTTATGTAAATACATTTGCTCTTTCTTTTGCTTTTTGCTAATACAAATGCCTTCTAGCAGTTGTGGGCTTCTCAGACCTCTTACGGGAACTCCAGCATAGGGAAATGACTGAAACATAGTTTCATTCTCCCTTTCTCAACTCCTTGTTCCTGGAATATTTCCAGAGCACTGTTCTCCTTGCACAGTTTCAGAAATCGAGACTGGAATTGATGCACTGAGTCTTCCGCAGTTGAGCATACGTGAGGAGCAGAAATGGGGTCTAATGTAATGTTTCAGCATTAGTAAAATCCTTCATTTCTCTTTGCTTTCCTACACAAATGAAGTTTTCTTTCCTGTATTGCTAGGTATGCCGTTTAGAAATAGGATGAAGTAAATAAAACCAATCCCAATCCTTTAACCTAAGCTTTGAAGAAGTCAAAGATTGTTTTTATTCTGTCAGAATAAAATGAGCTGTAGTACTTGTATTAATACCATTTTCCAGGGTGTATTAGATGGGGAAATGGGACTTTGCTGCCTTTGTTTTAATGTTCAAACGATTTGTCAGAGATCATTTTGGGCATTATTGCTTATTTGGTGGGTCAGCTGATGGCTATTACAGGTAATGGTGTGCTGGGACTGATAATTGCCTTCAGTCAGTTTGTCCCTGCTGTGACTTGATTAATAACTAAGCTTTATATGGATACAACAATGGTGTAAGGGGTCACAGCCCAGACTGGTTTTAAGATAGGCATTGCAAAATGAATCCATGAATTGCTGTTTGCCTTTTACCATATTGAAGAGAGAACTTGTCTCTCTGAAAATAGAGCATGTTCACTGATGCACTTTCATTGGTGGCAAAGAAGTTGGTAGTAAGCTTAAAATTACATCTCTTTTTATATTTGTTTGCAGAGATCCTTTTTTTTGTTTGTTTTTATATTTAAAAACCCCATACCTGCAATCTCTTATGGGTGAGCTACAAGACAGGTGCAACAAAGTCCAGTCCATTTAGAAATGGTTCTTGGTCCCTCTTTGGAAAAAATTATTCATAGCAATAGATGTACACCTAAGCATAAAAGTAATATATAATTTGTATAATATACAGTTAAAATACATACATAATTTACAATAAACATTTCTAATGAACATAAAACAGTGTTCAGTCCAGCCCATGGTTTGAACCATGGATGTGTATCATCCTACTGTTCTGTGCTGTCTGCTCTGATAGTTTCCAACTTTCCTTTGGTTTTAGCCATCTCAAGAGGAACAGCTCAGTGCTTGTATCCCTGGCCCTCCGGGTAGCAGCACATCCACCCTGAACAGCCTGGTGGCCTCCTGTGCCTCGGCAGTTGGGGTGAGAGTCGCTGCCACGTACGAGGCTGGAGCCCTGTCCCTGAAGAAAGTCATGAACTTCTATGGCACGTCTTCGACTGAGCAGGGATCTCAGTCGGGCAGCAGGTCCCCAGGGCCCGAAGCTCTGAAAGACAGTCGAGAAGAGCAGGTCAGACTGGAATCCATGCAGGGGAAGAAGAGTTCCAGTTTAGTGGATATTAGAGAAGAGGAATCTGAAGGAGGAAGTCGAAGGCTTTCCCTGCCTGGCTTGTTGTCACAAGGTAAAAAAGCATGTTGGGGAAAAAACACTGAAAAACTTAGAATAATGTCGAGGTTTAGAAGTGAAAAATACCCCAAAAATTAATTAACCCCAAATTTAATGATCTATCAAAGGTCTATATGGATTCTAAACTATATCCTAAGACTTGAAAGCCATGGAGAGTGTGAAGGCTGGTAGATATTTGCATGTTAAGAAAACCAAAAGCAGGGTGAGTTTACAAATGGGCTTTCTTGTTAATTAAGGTAAAGTGAGCACATTGGAGGAGTCGTTTTGCAAAATGGTACTAAGGTATCTTCCATGTTGGTTGTGTAGCAGATAAAAATCTGTGTGGTCTGTAATCAGCACTGCACTGAGCTGCTTTTGAGTCAGGGACCTGTAAGCATTCCAGTTCCCACTGCTGAACCGTTTGATTGTTACCGTTTATTGTTTATCTCTGATGTGATTATCATGTTTGATCTTTTCTACTTTTTTGTTTGTTTTGCTTCTAAACTTTAGAGTTAATGACCTTCTTCCCTCACGGATTTTAGTGTTTTTAATTGCTCTGAACATGTATATGTATATATCTGTATTGATCTTGGATTTGAGGGGAGTTTTAGGAAGTATTGGAATCTTCTGTTCACTGCAAGGTTATATTTTCTTGCAAAACACTTTCTTTAATGTATAGTTTGTTTTGGTTCATTCGCTTCATTATAACTGCACAGTTCTCATATGTCTGCTATCTTTTAGCAGCTGGTAAAAACTGCTTGACATTTATTTTTAGCACCTGTGTTACTTCTTTGTATCCATAACCTATTGTCTTACCTGTCAACCTTTGTTTTTAGGCTGGAATTAAAAATGCTTTAAGAAGTTTTCATCACTTACTATTAAGTAGTGCTGTTACTGTGTAACACACAATCTGAGTGATACATTTATCAAAATGTTTCTCAATTTTCTAATTCTTGGCCTCTGTTCAGTTTCCCCAAGGCTTTTACGGAAGGTAGGACGAGCAAAAATGAGGACTGTGGCTCTGACTCCAACTTACAGTGGTGAAGCTGATGCTCTTTTGCCCTCTCTAAGAACAGAAGTGTGGAGCTGGGGGAAAGGGAAGGAAGGACAGCTAGGGCATGGTGATGTTCTGCCAAGGTGAGATTTCTTTGGTGAAATTTTTTTTTTTTTTTATTCACTAGATTGCTAGAAAATTTTGAGTATTGAACTGTCTCAAATTCTTAAAATTAAACATCTGCCATGCACTATGTTCTTTTTCTTTTAAGTGTTGTGACCTAAGTTTCTTCAAATAATATGTTTTATGCTATATTGTTACCAAGCATCAATCAATTATGACTTTTCCCCTTGTAATCAGTAACAGTTTTGATGATATTTTGACTTTGTCCAAATTAGGGTGAGGTCTATCATCAATTTTGACCTTTCCTGACCATTTTGACTAAGCTGGTTTAGTGCCAGAAGACTCCATATATCTTTGTTTTTTCTAATTAGTTTTGGGGAAGAAAATAAAACTTTGAGTGTTTTTGCATTAAGAGTACCTCTGATCATGTTTTTTCTTTTTCCTGCCTTCTACCCCTCTTCCCTGACTTTACGGGTTCTGGGGATTGACAGGCTTCAGCCACTGTGTGTGAAAAGCCTTGATGGTAAGGAAGTGATTCACCTCTCTGCTGGTGGCCATCATTCCTTAGCTCTCACTGCCAAATCCCAGGTACAAGTGATTGTTACCGTTTATTGTTTATCTCTGATGTAATTATCTTTTCTAGTTTTTTGTTTCTTTTGCTTCTAAACTTTAGTTCCCGTTTGTGGGAAGCATCATGGAAGTAGTGTGGAATCTAAATTCTATGCCCAAGTTCTGCATGTACCATCAACATTATGTTTAAAGATTGCTGTGACTTGATTTGGTGCATTCAGTTTCTGAATGTGAGAAGACAATCTGAGAATGTAGAAAGACAGTCAAAATTAAAGACTTGCTTCTTGCTACATGAATCCTATATCGTATACTTCTATGTGTTTGTACACTTGATGTGTTGTACTACCACAGTTCAGTATGTCCATGGATATAAATTTACATTCTGATGTTCAGCTCTGCTTCTTACAGGTGTATTCCTGGGGCAGTAATATCTCTGGCCAGCTTGGTCACTTGAACTCCCCAACTACTGTCCCTCGTCTTGCAAAGGTACTCTGTTTTTCTTCTTTCATTTAGGGTCTCTTCTTGTTCAAGTCAGTGCGAAGTAGTTTCTGATAGAGCCCTTGATTTCCTTTGGCTTATGCCGTGAAATGGTCTTCAGATGACCTTGTGAAAATCTACCCAAGAAATCCTTTACACAGACTTCAGCTGGTTTTTGACCACAATGAAGTTCTAAAACTGAGAAATGTGACTGATTGTATCTTCTTATCAGATTTCACTTTTACCTTATGATTGGTTTCTCTGACATTGATGTGGCAGTGCTGAAACTTCTAAATACTTCATAACTCTGTTTTTATTCTGAACAGTTGTTTCTAGCATTTTTAGCTTGGCTGGACCACGACCACATTTATTATTTGTTTCCGTATTTCCAGGGCTTTGCAGAGTTTTGGCAGTGGGTTTTCTCTTTGTTTTTGACTTTTTATTACACCAAGTGAGAATAGCAAAATAACAATTTTTGGATTAGACTGCAGCCTTTCCCATGTTTTCTCGTGCTCATCTTAATGGAAAACTAGCTGCACAATTTTACTGCTTAGGCCTTATGCAAATTAATGTACAGCAGATCAGCTGTCTCCCAAATTTATATAGATTTCCCAGTTAAATGTAGAGGGATGAATAGTATTCCAACTTTAATCAAGCTCACTTGCTGCCCATTTCAAAATAAAACTGATTTGTAACTGAAAGGCAAAAAAATCAGCCATTAGAAAGAAAACTGAAAAGAAAGACTTCTCAATATATGTGCAAGGAGTTTATTTGTTATGAGATACTGAAGTTGAAAAATTGAGCAGTTATTGCAACAGTTTATCTTGGCAGGTGTATTATGTACGTGTGTGACTAGAGGAATTAAGTACTTTTCTCTCCTTCCAGCTTTGGGTGATGATTTTTAATATCTTCCTTCCTCCCGAATTTTAGGTGTGCGGCGATGGTGTTTGGACTACAGCAGCAGGACTAGATTATTCCCTTTTCTTAGCAGATGAGAAAGACTTCCAACCAGGATTATATTACAGTGGCCAGGAGACATCAACAGAAAACAATTTGAATGAAAACAGCTGCACTAAGAGTCCAGTTTTGTTACTAGCCTGTAGTAAGGTGAGTGTTATTTCCTTTAAGTCAGTACAGATCATACTGGTAAGGAAATAGCACAGTGCTGATGGCTTGATGAGCTTTAAGTGTGTCAAGCCACATGATTGGTTCCTAGTAGTCAAATGAGGAGCACAGTGGGTACAGGGCAGAGAGGAGGCCCAATTAGTATTGTTCTCTCCTGTTTCTTGGCCTTCCCTTCTGTTTGAGGGACAAGGAGGTGTTTCCCATGTGTTTAATCCATTTCCTTCCATGTGCACGTGCTGCAGAAATGCACTCTTTTATTGTGCTCTGTTTCACCACAGTCTTTGTCTTCAGTCTTCACTGCTATCGCTCTTGACTTTCTTCTTGTCTCTCAACTGAGGCCACTGGCTGCTCTATTCTGTTACTCCATTCCAGTATTATGCCTCTTGTTTGTGACTGGGCAGAAGGTCCCTGTGAGTTCTGCACCATCTCCTTCCCTACTCCTCCCTTTCACATGAGTGTAAAGGGGGATCTGAGCAAGAACGTGCATGTGATGTTAATGAGAGATAGGAGGTGCCCCTGCACAATTTTTTTCCTGAAGCTGAATCTTACATGTGCCTTGAGGTTGGCATAAGGTAGGGGTGTGAACTGTGATTGCATGTCCTCTTCCAAATTGTTTGTGTGTGGTTTCAGACCAACATGAATTTAAGGTAACAAAAGGGAAATGGTGAGGGTAGAGAATCTCTCTGCCTGGGTATCACTGCTATTTCCCTAAATGGAGCAGAATAGCTGTTTGGGAAGTGTTTTGAGGAGGGACAGTGATTAGACACTGGGTCTGTGTCTGTGCATGCAGACACACACACCTATATTCCTTTTGTAAGGTTGTTGCTAGCCATTCCCTTCTCTTTAAGGGTGACTGGTAAGCTCTTGCATATGAGAGTTGGCTCGTGGGTTGCTTGTTGAACAACTTTGGCACAGTGTTTCAAAGGAATCCTTTATTTAGCAACCAAGGAAATAAAAGTAGAGCTCAAACTCTGAGTTTCTCTATGGCACATGAACCAAAATTAGTGAGGAACCACAATGCATCAGTGGCACTTGTGCTGACCTTAGGGAAGAATTTTGCTTTGAAGTACTGTGAAAAGCAAATACCTACTGTTAGTAATATTGCAGTATCAATAAGCTGGACTGTTATCAATAAATAGACATATTCCAGGTGCAGAAAGGACCTGTTCAGAGCAGTCATGATTCTAATAAAGGCTTGTTCTTCTCTCTTCATATTTAATAGGAGAAAGAGCTGATGCAATGTTGCTATTTAATAACATTGTTGTTCTAAGCATATTGCAGTTCTAGGTGACTGAACTTAAGGTCGCTATCTCTTAAACATGGAATGGTTGTATGAGCCATGTAAAAGGTGGTCTGTTCATTGCCTTTAGGCTCTGTCAGCGTCAGGAAAATGAACAGCAGTGGCTATAAATGTATCTTCAACTTTTGTCATTCTTGTATTATGCCAATATTGAATGAGTTGTTTGTCACTGAAGGTAATTAATACTTACTATCACTTAGTGCTCTTAAAAAAACGCTTTATTTGCATTACTCTATTTTAAAATTGGAGTGTAAAAAGAAAAATATTAAAGCTGATTTTTTTCTTTTCTCTTTTTCATCTTTCAGATAGGGTACATAAGCAATGTGATAGCTGGTGGTGACAACTGTCTGGCCTTAGTAGACAAAAACATAATGGGATATATTGCCAGTTTGCATGAGTTGGCTGCTACTGAGAGAAGGTTTTATTTCAAGCTGAGTGAGATCAAATCTCAGGTCCTTAGACCTCTTTTAGGTTTAGGTAAGTCCTTCTTTTAATGTTTTCCTTGATATTGTTTCCCCTAAGCTCCACAACAAATTTCTGTTATGCAAAATTTAAAAGTAATAATATTTTTTCAAGATAAATCAAAGGTCTTGCTTTCTCCCCTATTTGGATGAGGAGGTGAAATACAGTTGCATTTTGACAGTGTACATTCTGTTACTATTTGCACTTTCCTGACGGTTTCACCTGAAATACCTTCATTATTTGTGCTGTATTTAGTCTAAAACTGTTGAATTTCTGATTCTGAATAATGTAGCCATGAGGTGAAAGTGCTGATAAAACATCTGAACAGCACCATGTTGTCATTCTCTCTGTTAATGGGTGCTGCTCTTTCATAAGGTAAGCTAAATTGCTTTCTGGTCTGTTACAGATAATTTGGGCAATGCAAATACAATCCAGTTGTTGCAGGAAATGGCAAGCAGGTTCAGCAAGCTGTGCTATCTCATTGGTCAACATGGAGCTTCTTTAAGTAGCTTTCTTCATGGAGTAAAAGAAGCCAGGAGCTTGGCCATCCTGAAGCATTCCAGTCTCTTTTTGGATAGTTACACTGAGCAAGTATCCAATTCCCTCTCATCTTGAGTCTCTGCAGGCTTTATCTACTGACTGCAACAAGCCCTGAGTTAAGGTCATAAGGAAAGCTACATAACTGTTGTATTGTTGTGATTTAGAAATAAATATGGAGAGTTTTACACAAAGGGGATACATTTTGTAGTGAGATGTATCTCCAAGTCTTCTCCAGTGGAGCACCTGGACAGCATCAGCTTCCCTTGTGTAAAACTCTTGGTACAGACTCTTCTTTGGTTGCTGCTTATAAGCCTAAATATTTATTACTTATTAAGAATCTTGTAGTATAATGTGATAGAATTACCACAGCTAGGCCGCTAATTAAAGCAACCTTTGGGGGTGTATTGTGGTTACAAAATGCTTTTTCAATAGTCATTAACTAAAGATTGTCTTCCAGAAGAAAATTCTTCTGTCCTCATACCTGCTAAACAGCTGGCATTGCACCTGTCACCCAAAAGCTGCAGCTGCTTTAGTACTCAGAATTAAGTCTGGATTTTCCTGGTTATTGTTTTTATTGGCTTAATGCTTTTGGGAGAGAAGGTCTATGCAGTCAACCTGTTTCCTGTCTTTCCCCTCAGTAACTTGTAGTTCCTGGACAGTTTTATTTAAATGTGACAGAAGTCTCATCATACTTAATAACTACAGGTTTTTGTGAAAAATAATGGCGTAAGAGAGAGTCTAAAAATGTTGCATCTGAATGTAGCCTTGATTACAAGATATCTGAAAATATCGAAGGAAACAAAATTTCAAGGTTATCACCTTCAGTAGTTATGCAGTAGCATTTTGAATGGACAACTAGTTGCAGTTTTTTTGAACACAAATATAATAGATAACATTTTTTCCAGGTCAATGATGAACTTACGCTGTATCACCTTAAAAGAAACTTTCATCTCTGTTTATCATACAAATTGTTCATAATTCTAAGTGTGTTTTTTCATTTTCTTACTTAGCCTTGAGCTTGAATTTTTCTTGTAACCTGGATTTTCAAAATTGGTTCTCATTACTCAGAATAGAAGTTTTTAATTTCTTCTTCCTTGAAGACTGAAATACTTGATCTCTATTCTCATTACTGCTTGTCTTCTGCTCTTCCACTTTGCTCCCTATTGCTTACATGTTTTTATGTGTATGGCATGAGAACCTCAGCATAATGCCATGAGCATCTTTCAAAGATCAGTCAGGCAGCATAATCTGTTAAATGGGCTAAGCAGAGACCTCTTCCCTTGGAGAAAGGTGGTTTTGATTTGTTTTTTTTAATGGTGATGGGTAGAAGACATAGGCAGAACGTTGAGTAGCAGGAAAAGAGAAAATTCCTATCTTGAAATTTCCTTCTTGACTATAATTCGAAGCTGGGAGTACTAAATGGTTGAAACAGGTGGTCTGTTCTGTACATGCCCAAATCTGAGAGAAACAAAAACAAAATTAAAGTAAGCCCTCTGCATTGTGCTAATGGCAGCATAAATGTGGACTGGTAATGCATGTTCACCATGTGGAAGGTGAATGCCAAGTGTTCAGTAACACTGAGTGTTTCTCAAGTACTATAAAACTTGTATAGTAGAAGTATTACATATGTCATAAACTGTTGGACATTACAACAGTTGCTACTTTCAGGGATGTTTTCATTTTGTAACTGAAGATCTTTTTCTTTCTTACATTAGGTATTGTACTTCAGTAACAAACTTCCTCGTAATGGGAGGATTTATGCTCCTTGCAAAGCCAGCAATGTAAGCAAACCTTTACCATTTTTTGGACATTTTTATCAATTATCAAAGAACTGTAGGCAATGGAGTGTGTATGTGTGTAGGAATGACCATGCAGAGACTTGGTCTCAGCATACTTGAGTACATTAATTCCTTTTCCTTCAGATGAAGAGAAAGTTACCTGTGATAAAAATTAAGGTTAAAATGCTGCTGAGTTCAGTTACTTCATCTTGAAGATAGAGAAAGGAGGAAAAAATGCTGGAAATTCTTTCAAAGAAACAGAGCTCAGATAATGATTTTTTTGAAAACTTCAGTTAAATGAGGTTAAATATTCATCTTTATTCAATGTTAGTGTTTATTCTTTCAAATGTTGCTGTCAAGAAAATACAAAGAGAATTAGCTACAGTAGATAATGTGAATTCACTCCCATTTGAATTCTTTAATTTTATGGAAGTGCTTTAGATGCAAAAATAACATTTCTGCATGTGCATCTTCTCTGCCTCTCAAGGTTTCTTTGCTCTATTTCATGCATAGGTGTTGTAAATGGGAGGAAGGAATTTTATCTTAAAGCCTGAGACAGTACATTTGAGGTTTCTAGATTATAAAGCTTTTCTCTCATTTCAGTAGTATTTTTTGTCTAGGAAATAAAGTAATGACTCTGGATCTCTCACCCTAGTGCTTTGAAGAAATTGTTGCACTGAGGGTAATTTTTAATTTGTCTGTGGAATTGCTGCCTTTCCTTCCTAAATTCTGTAAACTGGGAGTAATTCTGTTAACATTTATGGAGCACTTTGAATGCAGTGTAAATGATGATATTGGAAGTTCTTGGAAATGCAGGTACCTAGGATGAAAAGTATTCTGTACTCAAGGACCTGTGCCAAAGTCTAAATACAGAATCCTCCCACAGAGAGACACTGAGAATCCTTTCTCATTGGGCAGGATTTTTATAGTGACTTAGAGGAAATCTTGGTTCAAGTATAAGCTTGTTTATAATTCACTCTGAAATCACCCATGCTGAATTCATCACATCAGTTGTCACTGTTGGGTGTCACAGCTTCTCCTGCTGCAACCAGGGTCTCACTAGGTGAATGACACTTCAGGGAAGGGATGCTGTGCAAGTTTTGTCCTGCTCCTTGCAAAGGGAAGATAAGAATATCTACTGCTAATGATGAATTTCCCCCTACTCCTTCTCTGAGGGATACTGTCTTAAGTTAATGGTGTCAGTCCATCTTTTATGGATGTTCAGCAGCATGAGTGCATTAGATGTAGTCCTGACTTTAAAAGTGCCAGCTTCAACAGAAGTCTCCATAGTCGGCAGGTTTTTGAGCATGTCCTCTAAAACAGTACACAAGCTGTACTGAGTGTTGTCTGTTACTGTTTGGTGCTTTTCAACACAGAAACCTCCATGTGAGGATCTCAAATTAAAAATAGCAAGCTGTCCAGGGGCATAAATTTAAAATTAAGAAAAACAGTCTTCTCTATAAAGAAGTCTATTCCTAAGGCTTGTTCAATAACAGAGTTCTTAAATATCATTAGCAGAGCAGGACAAGATACAGTATTTTGTGTGAGATGGCATCTCACTAAACATGTAGCATTCTTAGGGAGCCTGCTGTGACCTCTGATCTGTTTTGCTGTCCCTGGGGCCTGCTCTCTCAGCCTCACCTGATTCTTGCAGTTTGTGATTTAAATGCTTCCCAGCTGGATGTGTTTCAATGCATGTGTCATATCCCAGCACCAGTGAGCACACACAGACGGCGAAGGAGAGGGAAAAACAGGTGTGCTGTCCTTTTAATGAAGAGATCCTGGATTTGTGTCCTAATGTACTGTCTTCAGAATAATTTCCCTCTTCTTCTCTGAACTAGATTAGTTCTCCCTCTTGGAAATCAGACTGAGGATTGAACAGATTTCCTGCCTTTCTCTGAAGTAGGATGTAATGTTTGTAGTTAGGGGAAGAACTGGTCCATTGCCTTGAACAACAGCAGGGGGAAGAAATTATTTCAGTATATTTAGGGAAGTGCATTAGAGCAAAGTAAAGATTCTTTCAGGCCTTGTTGTATAAATCAACAGTGTTAGAAACTTACTGCTCTAAAAGCAATGGGGAAGTCTTTCCACCTGTTCTTTACTAATCACGTGGTAAAGAGGAAAAAGGTAATTGGTTACACTGCAAGTGAGAAACATAGTCAGCTTTCTCCAACCGCTTTCATGGCTGAGCATATGAAATTAGAAGTAGAAAACAAGTCTTGTGTTGCAGTTTTAGCTACGTGTCTTTACTGCTGTACTTCCTCAAACTAAATGGTGAATAGATGAGTAAGCCACATGCATTTGCCCTTATAATTTGTATTGGTTTATGATAATCCAAAAAAGGGTGATCTGGGCTCATTTACATAAAAGATCACTGATACCTGTCTTTTCTTCTCTTGTCCCTCTGTTTCCCCATGGTCCCATCGTTTAGAGACTTCTTGAGTAAAAACCAGGAGCTGTTACAGAAACTGTCTGAGAAGAATGAGGAAAACCTCCAGCTAGTAGAAGTTTTGAATGCTCTGTTTTTCATGCCATTTGGACGACTTCATAATTATGCCAGAACTTTGTTAAAGCTTGCCACGTGTTTTGAAGTGGTAGGATGGCTTTTTTATCTATAGTTCAATAAATACACACATGAGATTTAAAACTTGGAAGTAACTGTGTGAAGCAAATGCCAGGTGATTAGAAACAGCTTATTCCTCAGAGGAGCTACCTCAAACTTGTATGTGCTGCAGGGAAGATCTTGTAAATTTATTTGCACAGTCTTACACCACCCGCGCAGAGCACATGACAGGTAGAAACTTGCTTCTCTGCCAGAGCCTGTTTGTGTGCCTGAGTGCTTAATTGCAAATATATTGTTTTGATGTTTGCCTGTTGCTTTTCAGTTTCATCTGGCATCATTGCTGTAGCTACTCTTGGCTGTAATACTCTACTAAAGACACAACATATATATTAGGTAGACTTTTACCACCCATTAGATGTATATCATTGCTTTGTTTTGAAATAAAAGATGACTAAACAGAAAGAGTAACTACTTGTACATTTAGTCCAATATAATAATTTAGAATATTGTTCCTGCAATTATGAGCACTACTTCTGGTACAGCTTGTTAAGCTGCAAGAAGGTAGATCATTGTGTTTTTATCATTCATTCTCCTTGTTACATTCAAGGATCTTCTTGTGATTTTTAAAAACTCTCAGCACATCAACACAATACATGAGCAAAAAAATAGGTCTGTCTGCTCTGTTTAGTACCCAGACCAACCATCGTGCACTTAGTGCTGATTTAATAAAATGAGCAGTGGTATTGCAGCTTGGTTGGTGGTGTTGGTACAGGCGTTCGGAAACGCCCTCAGCTCTGTCCTACCTTGTGGCCTGCAGGCATCTCCAGAATACCAGAAGCTGCAGGATTCTAGTTCATGTTACGAGAGCCTTGCTGTCCATCTTAGCAGAAAAATGAAAGAAGCAGAATACACCCTTGGCTTCTGGAAGACCTTTCCTGGGAAAATGACGGTACGGTGGCGATTGCCAGTCCATTAGCAGCTTGAATCTCTTGCTCTTAGTGCCCATGTCTGTTATGGATGCTGCTGTCCCAGTTGCATTTGCTGATTTTTCCAGTTGGTGTTGCTGTAGAACTCTTTACTTTAGAAAGGTTGGGCCTTTAGTATGAAAGACTGAAGCACCGAGTTTACATCCAGTCACCAAGAAGTGAGACTGTGTCATTTTGCTTTTGGCCCCACCTGTAGGACTCCTTGCGGAAGCCGGAGCGGCGTTTGATCTGTGAGAGCAGCAATCGAGCCTTGTCCCTGCAGCACGCAGGAAGGTTCTCTGTGAACTGGTTCATCCTCTTCAACGATGCTCTGGTGCACGCTCAGGTGAGCCAGCTTGGAGCCAGGAACAAAACTTTTTCTCTGCTTTAAACAACATTACATATTTTTCATACAGTGAAGTTTTTGCAGTGTAAAAATGAATCTGAAGTTATGTGCCTTTTTAACACTTGATTGCGTTGCCCTGTGGCTGGCATGGTTTCTGTTGGCCGTTTCTTGGAGCAGGGTGGTAGAAAGAATCCCTAATGCTCAATTTTTCCTAGTCCTCAAAGAAAGGGAATAAAGAAACCATTTGGAAAAAAAATGGGGCAGGGTTAATGGATGAGCAACTGGTGATGTTTCCCTTCTTTCCTACAGTTCTCAACACACCATATTTTTCCCTTGTCCACACTGTGGGTAGAAGCTCTTTCAGAAGAAGCTGGTAATGTGTGAGTATTCTTGTGATGCTGAAATACTCTGATATTTTGGGAGAGAAGATGAGCATTTTGTAACCAATTATTGTGAATTTGGAGTAGAATACGGTGATTGCAACCATGTCTACCCTTTTTTCTTGTTTCAGAAAATGCTGTATTTCTGTGTCTTAAAAAAAGTTGTGTAAACATCAGAAAGAATAAGATGATTGAAAGGGAAGCAGGTCTGCTACAGCTTCTTTTTATTGCTAACATAAAGGGAATGCTAGCTGGGGTAGGGAAGAGAAGATAGAATATTGATACCCTAAGAAACCTTGGGTTTTCAGGATGGAATTTCACAGATTAAAATACTTTTCTCCCCATGTAGGAATGGGTTGAAGATTACAACCCCAGAAGAACAGTTTGTTCTTGTTTCTTCAACACCACAGGAGAAGGTAAGCATATCTACAAATTTTACATGGCTTCAGTGATGCGAATGAGGCTTTTTCTCCTACTGTGAAATCAAACTGGGAGAAGGATTGCCTGAGTATTTCCTAAGAATGAAGTCTTTCTGCAGCTGGGTGTGCAGGCTGGATGTACAGAGTGCCTGAGAGTAGCACTGCTGCAGTGCACAGCACTGCCAGGGACAGGACTGTGCTTGCTGTAAAGGTGAGAGTCAGGGCAAAGACAGGTGTTGGCTAAACTCTCTGATGAACCACTTTCTGTTTCAGACCAAGTGGCTGAGGGCAATAAGCCAAGCAGTGGATCAGGCCCTTAAAGGGACTTCTGACATGATTCTGTATGGAGCTGGTGGGAATGTGCCAAGACAGGAACCTCCTATTTCTCGCAGTGCCAAATACACCTTCTACAAGGACCCTCGATTCAAGGATGCTGTTTATGATGGGAGGTGGCTTTCAGGAAAACCCCATGGAAGGTAAAAGCATTGGAACGGAGTGGTTGAAACCAAAATGAACTGGTTGTGGTAACAATAAGTAGGCTCACTCATAGAAGTTATTTGGAAAGTGCAAAGTGAACTAATTAACTTACATATTGGCATGGGTTTGTATTTTTTTCCAGAGGGATCCTAAAATGGGCAGATGGACGAATGTACTCTGGGACTTTCCGGACTGGGCTGGAGGATGGGTAAGATATTCTCACTGCTCATGGAGCTGGGCAAGAAGTACTTTTAGTTGTAGGAGAAAACAACAAAACCTTTTTAATTAAAGGGTTTGCAGTGAATCTTACTGACCTTTCTTACAATATAGTGATGCACCTTCTCTAGTATTTTCTTTGCTATTTTTCTGGTAGAGCAAAGGTTTAGTAATTTAGCAAGGAGACAAAATCTTGAATTGAGACTTCAGGGTTTAGGTGAAAACTGATGAGAATATGTGATTTTGATGATGAAGATTACTAGTACAGAGGAGACAAAGTAGGCTGAACAGAAGTTCTATACATTATCATGTTATGTGGTGAAACAAATAAAACCACTTGAAAATAACTTAATGTATTACACAGCTTTGAATTAATCTGTGGATTTCATTGCTAAGAATCTGCTTAGAGCACTGTTGAGGCTGAGGGATGAACTTATTTCCAGAGGCATTTTTATATGCTTCTTGTGAGCATACAGGTCTGTACTGAGCAGGATAAAAATATGTGAGGAGTCCTATTGGCTTCCAGATATATTTTCAAAATATTGGGTTGGAGGGGAAATTGAAATGTGGTCTGACTGCAGACAGCTTTTTAAAGCTCTACCTCTTCGCTATTGGTATACTGTCAAACTCTAAAACCAGTTTAGAGCTTTGGTCACTTGTAATTAAGTGTAACTAATCCTGGAGGTTTTAAGGTGGTTGGAGATGGAAATATTGCAAACAAATCCGAACTAGAAATAAATGGATTAATATTTAGCTGTAATTGCTGAAATTATCAAATGTATATACTTGTATTTCAGCATGCATGTTGTAGTCTCAGCACTTAACAGTAGTGTCTTGTCGGGTGGACATGCTCTTGGGAGAACCTTCAGAACTGGATTTTAATCTCCTCAGGAGATTAAAAACAATAAATACAGCTGTGTATCTCATTCTTTTCAGGCATACTGAAATTGTGAGTAATTCCTTTACACTGAGCATAATTGGAAGCTAGCATCTTTTGAAAAAATCTTTTCTGTAGCAATACATGTCCTCATCTTTCCCTGGAATAGAGTGTACTTGAATAATCAAGAGCTGAAGAAAGGTAGAAGCAGTCTTAAGATTTGAGAAGGCTCACGGCCTGAGAAAAATGCTGCAGTGTGGTGGCGAGAGGAGTACTTATAACATGTCACAATCAAACAGGAGAGAGCAGTATGGACTGAACTGACCTAGTGATGCTGGAATACTTGCTTTCTCTTATAAAAAATGTAATCTGTGACTGCTGTA
The DNA here is from genome assembly GCA_013396875.1 of Vireo altiloquus. Lineage (NCBI taxonomy): Eukaryota > Metazoa > Chordata > Aves > Passeriformes > Vireonidae > Vireo > Vireo altiloquus. The sequence goes on along the minus strand of VZRF01008663.1, from coordinate 238,953 downwards.
GTTAGAGATGCACTAAAAATGAGAGAGAACGTTCTGATTTTAGAATGGCTCTGCGATGTGTATCTGCTCTGTTAATGAAATGTATTGGTGTTACAGCTGCTTGTGTTCCATCTCTGCACTGGCAGGTATGGTGAATACAGAGTGCCTAACAAAGCACTGAATAAAGAGGACCATTACGTGGGATACTGGAAGGAAGGCAAAATGTGTGGGCATGGAGTGTACAGGTAACATTGTGCTGCTGTCACTGCAGAAGGGAGAGCAGGGTTCATGCTCTGACCAAGCCTCTGTGTGTAGCTTTGTTCCATTGCAGACTTGTGGTCGTAATCAGCATGGTTTATTTTCTGCTGTGCTCACAATGCAGCTTGTACAGTGGTCTGTTATTAATGTCTGTTCTAATGTTGCTGCCACCTTGCAGTAAGGGAGGATTGTTTATTCTGAGAGATAAATATAACCTCTAATGGCCTTTCTTGTTGGGCAGAGGGTGGCTTTAAAACAACAAAGCATCCAAAGACTTGTATTAAAGGATCGCTTTTATCCCAAACAGACTTCATCTGTAGTTGTTGCTTGGTGTGGTTGTAATGCAGTTCCTAGAAGGAAAAAAGGAGGGTTGATCTGTTTGGGGGGAAGCACCCAACAAAACAAAACCAATCAAAAACTCCAAAACCAGCCCCCCAGCAGAGCAGCAGATGACAGGACTGTTGTTGTTCTGTTGTTGCTGTTCCAGCTACGCTACCGGTGAGGTGTATGAAGGGTGTTTCCAGGATAACATGCGGCATGGGCACGGGCTGCTGCGCAGTGGGAAGCTGACCTCTTCTTCTCCCAGTATGTTCATTGGACAGTGGATAATGGACAAGAAGAGTGGATATGGAGTTTTTGATGATATCACGAGGTAATGCTTCCAGAAATCCTTAAAACTCGGGTATGACATGCAGCTGCAAAAAGTGTAGGAAAGGATTTGATTTGTTAGTACCAGTAATAGTGCATGTGTCTTTTTTTCTTCACTATTGCTGGGCTTTCTCAGTTGATGATATAAAGAATTGGATCTAGGAACTGCTATTTGGTGCTGCTTCTGGAGTGAATGGCAGGTGGAGGGATCTCACTGTTTTTTTCTGTCTTGCTTTTCTGTCCTACTCCTGCCTGAAAACTAGCTCTGAATATGGTGTCTTATTGAGGTGTTGTGTTGTGCATGTGCTGGAAGTGTTATGAATGTCATGTGAGGAGTATTCTTTCATCTCAGGCCTGTAAGACTGGGTTGTTCAGTGGCAGATAAGGGTGCTCATGAATTTCAACTCATGCTCAGGTTTTCTGTTGGCTTACTCTGCCAATGCAGTGGAGGGAAGATGCTTTCTCTCAGGGCAGATTGCTGAAATGATGGTCTCAGAAACAGACGTGCACTAAATATGTGCATTAAATGAACCCTGAACATGGATCAATATAGTCTATCTTGCAGTCACCAATTTATTGGTTGTTTTTCTGGAAAGAGCTTTTGGTGAAAGCCCAAGGAACTGTTTGTGTTTAACTGAATGCTCACTTCAAAAGCCAAGCAGGCAAAGGTCTGGAGGGTGAAGGAGGGATGTTTTTCTGAAACAGAGCTGTTGTAACATCTCTAGTATTTTCAGTTTTGCATCTAGTCTTGCTCAGTAGTGATGATTGTTCTTACACTGTAGTGCTAAGATGTCTCTGCATACTTTCTTTAGTCATTTATTTACCCAGGACAAACTAAAGAGATATCAGCTTTTCTTGCAAATCCTCTCACTCCCAGAATTTGTAAATGCAGCCGCAGTTCATGGTGAAGGAGGAATGTGGCATTTGCTTTTTACTCCAGAGCTACTCAAACATGAGCGAGCTGCCCTGATGTACTTCTGTTTCTGGTCTCAGGGAGGTAGTGTGTGTATCTTTGTGTCCTCAGGATTTGTTTTCTGCACTTATTCTGCAGCCCAGACAAATAAGGAAGGGCTGCAGACACTCTTTCTTGCCTGCTGTCATTGTTGCAAAACAATTATTTGAACAAGTGGGACGTTGAGTTTCCATCCTGGTAACTGAGCATGCAGGATCTCTCTCCAAGGGGCTTCACCCAGCAGAGGCCCCTGTAGGATGAATCAGACCAGCTTCCTGCCACCTCATGGAGCCAGTCAGCTGAGAGAGACCCCTGAGCTTACTTTAATGGTTGGACTTACTCTCTTTACTATAACTTTTCCTGGGTACATTTCAAGGAAAATGCTTGGTATCAAGCAGAATTGTATCAAATCACTAGTTCCCTTCTAAAAGCAGAAAGAAGGCCTTGACAAGTTAATGGTTTGTTAATTGCATGGTGAAGGCATCAAGTTCTCTTTCAGAACAACTGGAAAAATAGGTTGTTTCAATATATCTGGGACTTGCACTAAGTTTCAAACAACACTAGACTGACTTCTGTGCGCTTACATACAGAAAAAGAAGTATTTAAAATAGTCTGAAAGAGGCTGATGTTTATTTGTTAGCAATTTTTAATTGTCTAATTAAATTTTTTTATATCATGACCTTTGTTAGGCTGTTACACAGAAACTTTCTGCAATATGATGTTTCCTTACAATTTTTGCACCGTAATATTTCAAAAATGTCATGTATGAATTTCTATGTATGAATTTTCTCCTATTCCCCATGAAGAACAACTTGGTTTCTTTTTATTTATTATTCCTTCAGTTTGAGTCATCTGACTTCAGGTAAAAGAAATAAAAAACTTTGGCAAAACAAAAACCTACTGCTTAGGTTTCCTGGGGTGTGCACTGGGCTTAACAGGGCTTCAGCACCGTTTTAGCTCATCAGCTTGCTTGGATGTGGCCAATTTGAAATGCGAATTGTGGAAGTTCACTATAATTTATTTGTATCAAAAAGAATCTGTATTTCCATGGAGCTGGTGAAACTAAACTGACAGACCCAAAGCAAGTGCTCTGTGACTCTCTTCTCATGGTTTCTGTAATGGTCAAATGTGGCTGTAAAGCCAAAGAAAGGAAAAACAGGGTCTAAATAGTACATTTATAGTCTACTTCATTTTTCTTCAGAGGAGAAAAGTACATGGGAATGTGGCAAGATGATCTTTGCCAAGGCAATGGTGTTGTGGTTACTCAGTTTGGACTGTATTACGAAGGAGCCTTCAGCACCAACAAAATGATGGTGAGTTGGACTGTAGGGACTTAGCCTCTAAGTGTGGCAGCTTTCTGAGGCAGATGAGTGTGTGTTAGGCTGTGTAAACCTTCTGTTCTCTTTTTCTGTTGTCCATGCTTTTAGAATTGTCTTTATAATAATCCCTGCTCTGTTTTACCTAGGCTTACTTCAGAAGCAGCTTAAAAATTACTACTTGTTAAAAATTAGTAACAGATTTTTTTGTAAAGCTCATCTTTAGATCTGTGGTCTGGCCTTCTGTTATAATTACTGCTTTGTGTTCTTTGTGTTTCTTTTTGTAGGGGACTGGAATTCTGCTTTCTGAGGATGATACAGTCTATGAGGGGGAATTTTCAGATAACTGGACTCTGAGTGGAAAGGTCAGTATTACCATTGTCAGTTGTAAACTGTTACCATCTAAAAGATTTTAAAGGTTGTAATTTGGTTCCAAATGGATTCTAGTGAAATTTTTTACTGACTTTTCTCAAGGGAACACTGACCTTGCCAAATGGAGATTATATTGAAGGTCTCTTCAGTGGAGAGTGGGGATCTGGAATAAAAATCACAGGAACCTACTTCAAACCTAGTTTGTATGAGAATGAGAAGGACAAGCCTAAAGCACTGTGAGTGTTGAATAAGAAATAATTTCTCGTATGCTTCAGTAATACTTAGGAACTGACTTTTACTTATTTACTTACTGACTTTTTTCAAAGGCCAATTAAAAATATTTCTTCCAAAGAAACAGTGAGGTTTTGAAAACATTTTTCCTCTTTCTTGCTGCTCAGGAAATGAAATAAGATAAACATATTTTTGTAGTTATTCTTGCTTAAATTACTACTTGAATATGCAAATAGTGGCATAAAATTACAGGACAGCTGACATGCTACTACTGTGCTCTAGCAGTCTCAAATTTTTTTGTTTATATTGGAAGTGACTGATAGAACCTGAATTCACAGCTGCTGCTGACTTTTGAGCTCCTGAGAAAAACTAAGTCACATTAGAGTGGTTGAGTTAATCACAGACCTCTCTGCCTTCTGCCAGTTACTTTGTTAGCAACTTAATGAATTGTGTCATTTATTATTGCAGTGGGGATAAATTTGGACAGAATTGACTAGATCCTACACCTCTTCCAAACAGTGTGTAAGAAAATAGAAAGTTGCTGAATTGCAAATGAGTATTTTAATACCTTGGCAAAGATCACTTTGAAAAGTACCCATAAACCCCTCTGTAAAGCAGATGCATTAGAGCAATTTGCTTAATTCTTTCAGGGGGAAAAAACCAAAACCTGTTTAAGTTATAACTGATATATCTTTGAGCAGAAGAAACTGTAAAGAGTTGATGGTGAGATGTTGGTATGTGGTAGCACCATGTACTGGTTTAGCAGTTGCTGTGTGGGATTCAGTATTTTGGAAGCATGCTCTCAAATTTCAGATTAAAATGGGAAACACAGCTCTAATATTTTTACATAGATTACTTCTCAGTAGGCTTCCTGAAGCTTTCACTGGTAATTTCTTTTGACAGTGCTGACACCTACAACAGCATGCAAGTTAAGCAGGGCCTCCCTGCTGAACTGAACACTTGCAGCCTTCGCAGCTGTCTGCTTTTTACCCCAGTAGGGAGTCTATGAATAAATGTATGTACATATTTTTGAGGATGGCTTGTGAAATAAGGGTTTCATCTACCCTTTTCTGACTGTCTTCAAGCTGAAAATCTTCCAGTATAATTTCTGAAAAGGCTTAGAGCCTACTTTTTCTGCTTTGTGAAAGTGGCAGCATGGGGAAATACCTGTGTTGCTAGTTCTTATCTCAAATGTGCTGGAAGAAATATTAATGAAAGGTCTGACAATTTCTGACACTTGATTTAAATCAAGATAGAACTGTTAACCCTGACAGCAATTATTTGTTTTGAGAAAGCTTTTCAAAGCCCTGAATTTCATTATATGTCTGAGATATCTTTATTTATATTTATGGGAAGAAGAACTCTTGGTTTTCTTCTGGCTGTAGATGAGATGATCCCTGAGCATTGTCTAGCAGTGAAAGGATGCCTGAGCTGGTTTTGCTCTCTGTCAGCACTAACATGTCATGCAACATTATCTGTTGCTACTACTTTAGGGTCAGAAGCTGTGTACCCATCCTTGGTATTTATGTGGGGTAGCTATGCTAGTTGTACTTTGCAGGATAGTGAGATACTTGGGACTTACTTGTGCTGTGTCCTTGCTACATGAATGTGTCCTGAGGCTTCTGAATGAACACCAGTGGTGAACATAAGCACCAGTCCTTTGTTGTACCATTTCCTGGAAGGCTGCAAGAAAGAGTAAAATTAATAAGGCTCATAGCTGTTCTCTCATGTAGGTATTAATAGTAGGCTCTAGCTTTATTCTTAGTGATGAAACTTGGCTCACAGTAGAGACTGTTAAGTATATCAGCTTTGGTAAAACAGTGTGAGAGATTACATTGACATTAGCCATGGGTGGTTTTCAAGCTGAATGTGTTGTTTCATTGCTATTTGATTTTAACAGACCCACTGGTCATTTTATTAGGAGAAAACTTGGGATCCTGGCAGTGTCCCCTGATGAGAAATGGAAGGCAGTGTTTGAAGAATGCTGGAACCAGCTTGGTTGTGAGAGCCCTGGCCAGGGGGACAGATGGAAGGCTTGGGACAACATTGCAGTGGCTCTGACCACCAACCGACGGCAGCACAAAGACAGGTTGGCTCCTAGAGAATGGATCAGCAAGCAAAACAGGGATGGAGAAGGAAACTGGAATTGCACTCTGCTCGAAACTAGAAACTCTGCTGTAAAGGTTTAGTTAAAACAACAGCAAATCCCCAAACAGAAATCATAACCCTACTCTGCAATACAAACTCTTTCAGAGACGTACTGATGTTTAGAACTAGTTCAGTTGGTAATGTCAGGGCTTTGTTCCCTATTGTATGTGTCAACCTGTACAATGTCTTTGTCTTTTTAAACTGCAGCCCAGAATTACTGAGCCGCTCACATACTCAGACACTGGAAAGTTTGGAGTTCATTCCTCAACACATTGGTGCCTTCACCCTGGAAAAATATGAAAATATAAAAAAATACTTGATAAAGGTATTGTGACTGAAATGCTCACATAGTAAGGCATGGCAAGGCATGACGTCAAGCTCACTTTGTAATAGCTTTCCTAATTACTCCCATAATTGCACTCTTGTAATCCATAGTTCATGCTTACTCATCACTTCTTAATACATTGAAGTCCACAACTAAGGCTAAAATCATTGACTACCTAATGAATGCTCTCACAGTTACCCTTTTTATTCTTTTGCATTGGATCCCAGAAAAGCATCTTGAAATACTTGCTAATTTTTGCATGTTAATTTTAAGAGTACTGGACAGATGACTAGTCCAAGTAGTAGCACAGATTCTTCTACTGTCTTGACTCCTATAAATTGTGTTTAACTGAGACATAAATTTTGCCATTCAAGTGGAAATTTATTAAATATAGCTTATCCTTGAGATATTTGTAGTATTTTTTTGAAAGCCTTTTGTTGGATCGCTGACCCATGTCTCTTGAATTCTATTTTTTAAATTTGTCTTCCATTGACCTATCTGACTGGCCAATTAATATCCTTTGTCTCAGGCTTGTGATACTCCTCTCCATCCCTTGGGCAAGCTGGTGGAAACCCTGGTAGCTGTCTATAGAATGACCTATGTTGGAGTAGGAGCAAATCGACGATTACTGCAGGAGGCTGTCAGAGAGATCAAGTCCTACCTCAAACGCATCTTCCAGCTGGTCAGGTAACAAGACTCATTTTCAAGTCAAACTACTGCTGAATTCATTAAAGCTGTCTCGTGCTGTACAGTTCAAACGTGCTGGCATTGTTAACTTGGTTTTGGGGGTTGCTTGTATTTTCCTAATCTTTTTTTTAGGAGTCTTGACTATTGTGTCCAAAATGGAAAAATGAAACTCTTCACACCTAGTGTGTTACTTCCCATGTTGTACTTCAAAGTGTGGCTGTAAGCAGTGCACCTGGAGTATGGATTTACAATTTAGTGTCTCTGGAAATCAGTGCTGTGCAAAGACACTGTTCAGAGGGTATAGAACACTAGAGAGAACGGGGAAGGAATCCCAGGGTATTCCATGATGTTCTTACCAATATGGCATTAAAGTTCTTACCAAAGTGGATGAACAATCTTCCTATGAAGAGCTGACTTAAATTCTTGAGAATAATTACAGTTTTAATTGTGTCCTGCCAATCGGAAAGCAGAAATTCTTCAAATTACTAACAATTAGCAGCCTTGTCTGGAGGGAAGTGATGTTAATGTAGGAAAGGTGTTCTTGGCATTGGAGGGGTTGACCTTCCTACATTTTCTTGCAAGGAGCTAGCACTGTGTGTGTGTTAGCTGTGCTATCTTAGCCTGCCATATATTATTCCTGCTGACGTTTTTCTCTCCAGTCTTGCCTTAGAGCTGAGATTTGTGGAAATTTATTGAAGTGACCTCAAATACCGTTATGTGTGTTGCCATTTAGGTTCTTGTTTCCTGATCTCCCAGAAGAGGGCAGCACAATTCCATTCCTGGCAACGGAGACCAAAGGACGGCGATCATTTTGCAGTGGGAAATCTGATTCCAGATCAGAATCTCCTGAGCCAGGGTACATAAAAGAAGAACAAATGAAAACTAACAAAGCCTTTTTGCTTTTTTTTTTTTCTTGGGTGGGGGAAGAAAGATAAACACATATTCTACTGATGGATATAAGAAGTCAGGTTTTTTTCCCTTTGGTTCTGATGACATATTCTGATAAGCAAACTTCCATGTTGTGGTTGTAATAAGCATTTCATGCTTGTTCCATGCAATGGTTCTTGAAACAAAATTTGCTTTTCTCTCTTACGGGTAAGCAAGTTAAGGCTTGGGCCTGGGTTTCAGAAAAGTATTTTGGATAAGAGCACTGGAGGTAATTTATAATCTGTTCTTATCAGAGGTGCTATTTGATGGATTTGTACTTATTTTTTACTCTTATCCCTTGTAGAATAGGCTCATGATACATGAAAGATTTGTTCCAATGATTTTCGTTCAATTTTTATAGATCATGAGGTTTTTAATGTCTTCCTCTGCAAACCACCTCCTCTATTTTTTGTCGCAGCTATGTGGTAACCAGTTTTGGTTTGCTGCTCCCTGTCTTACTGCCACGCCTCTATCCTCCTCTGTTCGTGTTGTATGCCTTGGACAATGAGCGGGAGGAGGACATTTACTGGGAATGTGTTTTACGTCTAAACAAACAAACTGATTTGGCTCTTCTCAGTTTTCTTGGAGTGCAAGCGTGAGTATGCTACAACAATAAAACAAACTGGAAAAGGTTATGGCATGTAATTAGATAAAGCAACTAAAACAAAGTCCAAATTTTCTAAAGTATTTTCTCTGATTAAAATGCATCTTAACATGTCCTCAAGCTAATTAGAAGGGTTGAGAGAGTGAATCAAACCTTCCCTCTTCCAAAAGGGGAGGTGAAGGGATGGGAAGGAGATAAAGATTGACGTTGCTACAAAACCAGAGTCAGACTTTCAAATTAGAGTTTTCTGGCTTCTGTGGGAGGTGTAGTTGATCCTGTAGGAAGGGCTTTTGTGTCTGAGAACATGATGACTTCATTTCTGTAATGCTAAAAATATTTTAAGACTATGCTCTCTCAGTGGACTCTGTTGGGTTTCTTGCAGGAAATTTTGGCCAGGAACTGTATCCATCCTTGGAGAGAGTAGAAAGGTATGTTCATTGGGCCTCGTTTACATGTTTTGCCCAGTGCTTCTTTCAAGAAGCTGAAATCATCAAGAAGTGATCAAAGAATTTTTGACCAGGCTTTTTGCTTAAGATATGCTGTGTAATTATATTTTCTTAAAGCTTGCCTACTACTTAAATGTTGGGTTAGTGAATTAGCAGGGACATTGGACTAAGTGATCTCCAGCAGTCCTTTCCAACCCCAACCATTCTGTGATTTCTTACAGTGGCCATCACTCCAGCTTTGTCACTCACTGTCTGACTTGGTAATGAATTCAAGAGACCTTTGCTTGGTCTGCAGTTATGAAAGTGTGAGAATAAAAGTCTAGCAAGGAAATTTTCAAGCTGCTTAATTAAGAAGGTTATATCATTATATACTTTCTGATTAGAAAAAATGTATAGTTTACATTCTTAATCATGTTGAAAGAGTCTCAACACTGAGCAGTGGGGGTGCTGAACCTGCCTGATAAATCTTACCATGATCACACAGGTATCATCAAACACAAAAGACGCCTGCTTTGCCTCTGCTGTTGAATGTTTACAGCAAATCAGGTAATTGTCTGCAATTTGTCTTTCAGTGTTTTACTGTTCCTGCCATATAGTTCTATCTAGTATACTTGACTGGGATCCTTTACATGTCACCTTTTTTCCTTCACCTTTATAAGAGAAGTCACTAAGACATTTTCCAGTCCTAAGTAAAAATGCAATTTCTCCTGCTGGGGAATGAAGTGTTGCCTCATAAATACAACTGAAAGGTGTCTGTGGGACACCATTTAGAATCAAAGGCATAAGGATGTCTATCAAATGCATGTGTGAATTTCCAAACAGCTGTGATAAAGTGACCTGTGCATGGGAGGCTTTTCTGTGTCTATTATGCAAGAATTTAAGAAATTAAGGAATTAAAAATATTTTAGAAAGGTAGTTTTCCCCTTTTACCTCTTTATTAAAACACCATAAAACTGTGACGAGAGTCTCACTTGCAGTGGTGTGCCTTGATGTGATGACTCTAACCTGGGTGTACTGTGCAGCCTTGGCAGTGTGAATGTCTGAGTGACCTCCTTGGGCAGGGGAGGACCATGCTGGCCAGCAAGCTGCCTTCCTAATTTAGATGCAGATCTCTAACTGCCTACTGTTATCCTGGTTTGCTTTTGCTCTCCAAACAGTACCACATTTACCCCAGCTGACAAGTTGAAGGTGATCCAGCAGACTTTTGAAGAGATCTCCCAGAGTGTACTTGAGACCCTTCAGGAAGATTTTCTGTGGTCCATGGATGATTTATTTCCTGTATTTCTCTATGTGGTGCTACGAGCCAGGTGGGCACTAAGGGTGGCATCAGTCATAAGCTGAGCATAGGCAGTACAAGTACTTCTGTGTTAAACACTCCTGCTGCTTGTTATAGGATTTAGTAACTTTTTGTAACTATAAATTTTCCAATTTGACTGTTTGCTTTGGCCTGAAAAAATCTTGTTAAAAAACATTATACTGATAACATTTGTTCACATGTTCACTTTCCCACTCTGACATGGGACAGGATAAGGAATTTGGGATCTGAGGTGCACTTAATCGAAGACCTGATGGATCCCTATCTCCAGCATGGGGAGCAAGGCATCATGTTCACTACCTTGAAGGTATGAAAATTATTCAGTTGTTAGAGGCTTTCTTTGGAAATAATCAGCTTTTAGCAATGAGGATCAGCTTAGGACAATTATATGAACACTAGGCTCTAACTTTGACTTTTTCAGTTGAAATTTTTTATTAGGATAGGCAAGGTAATTTAATGTAAAGCTTTGGATAACCTCATAATTGCAGGTACTGCTAAGAAAAATGGTGCAATGTGCAAATGTGCATTTTTCAAATGTAATACTGGTTACTGTTGAGCTGTTCTAAATGCTCACCTGGAGCTTGTCATTCCCCTGCAACTTAACAAGCCTTAGTTAACTGTAACTATTAACTCTCTATAAAAATTGAAATAAAGTGCTTCTTTGGAGATTAGCCATTCCATTAAATTAACAATTCCATTATTGTTAGTTCCATTAACATTACATCAAGACTTTCCAAGAAGGCAGTTTTAGGGTAAAAAAAATTACTCTGTCACTCTCCACATTTTATTAAGTATTCTTATCTTTTTAAGTATGGGAAAAGGAAGAGAGTGTGTTTGGAAGAACATCCTGCTGTACATTAAGACATTCGTAATGGAAATCTGTTGTTTTGGTATCTCAGAACTGTTCATCAGGTGGATCTTGGGACAGTTCACCTGTGTGGAGCCGTTTTGGAGGGAGGCTGTTAATCTGAAATTTAAATAAAAGTCTGAAACTGAACTGTTAGGTGAACATGATTGTATTTTCTGTCTGTCCAAACTCAAAATAGTTGGGTCTTGTGGGTTTTTTTTTTTAAAGACTTATTAGTTTCATAGTGTTGCAAAAAAGGAAGGTTTGCATTGGTTCAAATTTACTAAAGAACCTACATGGTGGAAGCAGAAGTAAAATCTAATTTGCTATGACTGCAAGTGTTGTCTGAGACATTTATATTAAGTTTCTGATCCTGGCTGACCTGATGCAGTGTATATTTGACCCAGCATTAAGAAGTGAATAACTCTCAGCAGCAGGTCAGGGTGATGGAAACCTTTACTTTTGAGTCTGAGTGCTTCTGAAATGCTTCATCCCTGCATCCTTGTCCTGTAAAAAAATATTCTTTTTTTTTGATCCTTCTGTCAAAGGGCAAAGAGAGACTTGTAAGCAAAAATCTACTTTTGTTTTAGCAAAGCTGGGAGCTGTGAAAGTAAAGTCCCAAATCATGCTATCTTGCTTGATTAGGAGTTGGATGGAATTTGTAACTTAGTCTCTCGTTGCTCCTTTTGTTAGCTTACATATCAGAAGGTTCTCATGTGTTGAGTGCCACTGTAGCATCACTGCTTGTAGAGAGCCTTGTCCTCTGTTTTATTGCATAGGAAAAAAAATCAACATTTTTGTGTGCAATGCTTTGCTGTGAACTGGCACTTGTGCTAATCTGAACTTTGTTTTAATTCAGGCGTGCTACTACCAGATTCAGCACGAAAAGCTTACCTAGACCATCATTCACAACCTGCCTCTGTGGGATAACCTACACAGTGGAACTTCACTAATAACCACTTTCTGCCCTGAAATGGCCCTCAGAAATTAATTGGTTGTAGTTCTGCTGCTACAGATGAAAATACTTAGTTGTTTCTTCTGAACTCTCAGTTCTAAGATTCGAAAACTGCAGCCAGAAGCTTTCTGTGAAGTGGTGATGAAGTTAAAGACTTGGTTTGTCAAGTACCTACCAAGAAGAAATACTTTCTTATTGTAACAGAAAGATTATTTACTCCTTTTAAATTAACCATGCTGCACAAGGGCATGGCATCTACATAGAACACTTGTGAGAGTCTGGACCGCATGGCTTCCAAAGCAGAGGGTTTGTTTTTATTTTTCCTGGTTTGTCAACAGAAACATTTGAAGGGAATGAATTGCACCACAGAACCATTTGGTCTTCCTGAATTAAGCTGTATGTTTGTTTATTTAAGGAAATAGAAATATGTTAGTATTTATAATGGTTACCTATAGTGTGTTTGACTATAAAGGTTTTGAGGCATCTGTGTTGAACAGCATTGCTGAATGCAGTATTCATGTACTGTTGTGGAAATAATCACACTGTTATGGACTTCCCTGTTTACTAGAATTGTAAATATACAGGCATTTACTGTTCTTTATGTTTAGGAAATAAATAAAAGGCACTGACCACTTCAGATTTTGGCACTGAATAAAATGCTGTGCAGTGTTCAATTTGCTTCCCCTGAGGACAAATGCTGTCTCCAGGAGCCCTTGTGGTAGGAGGTGAGAAGGGCAAAGGGTGCTCTTGAACAGAGGTGGGCGGCTGACCTTGGTTAACACCAGGTGCCCACCAAGCTCCTCTCTCCCTCCCCTCCTCAGCAGCAAGTGCTGTCCAGCTCATTTCTGGGAAGCAGGGCTCAGCCTGTTGCCCCAGAAGTGAACTCCTGGCCCCAATGCCAAGCTCTTCCCGCTGCAGGGAAGCTCCCGAGCAGTTCACCCCACAGGCCACATTGGGGTGGCTGCTCCAGCGGGTTTGGAACTGCTGCTGTCGCTCCTGGTTCTGCCTGTGCTGACTCAGAGCTGCCTCCGAGGCAGAGCTTTGGTGCTTCCACGCTTCCCACTCGGAGCAGGACACACTGGGCTGTCTCTCTTGGCACTAATTACAAGGTGTTCCCACTTTGGGAAGGCTCCCTGCGGTCCCTTAGCGTGATCCTGATCACACCTGCTGGAGCAGTTCACCTCGGAGGCTGCAGAGAACAAGCAATTTCCCTGGGGAATCTGTGAGTGTGTGTTTATGGCTAACTTCATTTATACCAGTAACTAGTGGGTAATTAGAGTATTGTAGGTGCCAAGACTGACTCAAAAAAAAAAAGGCAGGGGGAGGGGAAATACAGATTACAAAAGGTTATACTGGCTTAAGTTATGTTAGAGTGCCATAGATAATGCTTATCATATTTTGGAGTAGTGATCATGTCTTGTATATTGGCATCTAAATGGAAGAAACCACATGCCAAAATACTGTTGTGTTGAACGACAGCTGTAATGTAGCAGTTTTCATAATAAAGTAAAAGTGATTGCTCTTTTCAAATTTCTTTTTAGCTTTTTCAGAGACAGGGAAAGAGTAATTCTGGATCAATGATGTTTAAAACTATTGTTAAACTTGCAACAGATAATAGTGATAAGAGAATACAGAGAGTGGACTTCATGTTTGCAAACAATTTAGTGTTGGCTTAATCTTATTTTTTAAATTATACTGAATAATTCAAGGAGAGATAAGCAATAATATGAATAAAAGGAAAGCTCTAAAAATCTAACTTGAGAAGGTGGGAGGACACACAACTAGGGGGGAAGAGCATAATGAAGGATAAAGCAGAATTCAAACACTTCACCTTGCACTAGGTGCAGTCTTTCCATGCAATCACCTCTTGGAATTCAATGTAAAAAAAACTTAACTGAAGCCTGTAGAAACAGAACTGCCCTTGGAAATGGGGCTATGCTGAACTGCTGAGTAAATCAATGGCAATAATTTTCATCTGCACAAGATCTGAATTCAGGATTTATTTTGCTTTTTGTGGGAGTGTAACCATGAAAAACAGATTTATTTTTTCCCCTGTAAATGTTTTGAATTAGCATTTGTTGTATTTGCATAGTTCAGAAGAAAGGATTTTAATACTACACTTTATTTCATATGACCTCTTACATTGATTCTGTGCCTTCAACTTAAGCCAGAAATGTAACTGGAGATGGGAATTTTTTGTGTAATCTTCCTGCCTTTCCAGAACAAGGTGTATCTACAAATATGTAGTAACTTTAAAGGTGTGAGTAACTTCATTTACCATGAATGGTGCAAAGCTGAGAACTCCAAAACCCAAGGGGTACATCTGCCTTTGCATCTATAAACACAGAGGGGGAGATGTGTGTACATGCACTCACCCTCTTAGAAAAAGTCACGGTATTGCATATGAATTCAGCTTGGCTGATTGCGGGAAGCAGACAGTCTGGGCTGGATTATTTTTGGTCCTTCTGATATATAGCTCAGTTATTAGCTGAAGAGAATCCCAGGATTAAATGTGCTTCTGACACAGATTCCACTTTACAGCCGATCTGGGCCGTGATGTGTTAGGAAATCAGTCCAGACCAGCTTTGATTTGTGTATTGCTGTAACTAACAAAGAAATGAGTTAACCTGCAGGACCTTTCCAGCTGCGTTGCTTCAGGGTAATTACTTTTTTTCTTTTTTCTTCTTCTCCTTAAATGGGAAGCTGGGTATTTCCTGTGCTGCAGCAGAAATCCTGTAACCAGCAACAGAAGATCAACGCTCCAGTGTTACAGATTCTCACTGCAATCACAGGCAATGTAGCTGCAGCCAGACCCCAAGTGATGAGTGCCCCATTGACTGGGAAAGTTGATGAGAATAAGAAACTATTTTAAGTGAGAGACGATGTAAAGTAGGTTTTTTTATGCAAGAAAAGGGTTAAGGGGATTTGGTCTCTTCTCCCTGGTAATGAGTAGTTCTAAGGTTAGGTTTCTGCGGATTAGAAAGGAGAGGATGTCCGTAGATTAGCTGGGGCAGTGAGGTTACTTGCTGTACTAACATCCAGCAAATGCTCTTTCCCTCTGGAAATTCTGCATGAGCTGAACATGGCGTATTCTGTGGGGTTTGCAGGTAAGAGAATTTGCACTGTACTGAAACCATTGTACTGGAAGGATGCATTTCCCCCATGTAACTGTGAAATTCGTTTCCTCTCATAGAGCAAAGCTGTTTAAACTTCTAATACCTGTTTAATTCCCATTAGCTAAATATTAGAGGGCTGTATGAATGGGGAATAGGAGCTTGAAAGGGAATTTTTCCCTCACTCCTAATCTTCACAAATCTGTACTTGTTTTTAGAAGTAGGTTATGAAACTACCTGTTCTGGTATGTTGAGAGATAATATGGAAAAATGCGTCTCTGATACAGGACTGTAAAACAAATCCTTTCTTTGAACTACCTAGCCATGTACTTCTACTTGATTTAGTATCAATACTAATGGTTGGTTGCTTTTTTAGGGGGTTTTGGTTGGTTGGTTTCTCCTCAGTAAGCCCAAGCTGTTGGCAATAAGCGGCTGGAAGTAAAGCTGGCTGCCCCTCATGACTGCAGTGTGCTGCATCCAAGTGTTCTCTGAGTGCTGCTCTTTTGGGAAGCAATGTTTGGGCAGTGTTTAGCCCATGTATGTGAGGTGCTCACACCACCACTGCAGATCTGAGGCTGTGCTTTAGAGGGAGGCAGAATGAACCACCATTGAGAAGATCTGAGTACAAAGAGTAGTAGCATAAGTTCCCTCCTGTACACAGGTAGGATTCTGTGAAATTGCATGGTGTAAACAACATTTTTTCAGTCTTTTTTTTTTTAACTCTACTGCCTCTGACTTGCATTAAGTGTTTCTTGGGTTGAGATAAGGATAAATGGTTTCAAAGGCTTAAAATATGTCAGTTTATTCCACTAATATTTAGGGTTGCTGTTTTAGCTAAAACATTTTGAAGTCTCAAAAAGTGTACAAAAAGCAAGATGGTTCTTTACACTGACTAGAAAAGGAAGCTGACAGACTTCATGTCAGTGATGACACTGGCCCAATTAAGCTTATTTAATGCAGAACAAAAAAGTCCTGAACAGGGCATGGGGTTTGAGTTGCTGAATATTTTTTGCCTGCTCAGTTTGCTGATTTAGAATGATTTATTTGCAATGAAAGCTTTCTCAGAGTGTTTCCTGCCCTCAAGCTAATTTGCAGTCTTCAATATGCCAAATCATTAATTTTGGCAAATTTAAAGATAGGAGTAGTTTTCCTTGTAGAAAGTGCTCAAGTCAAACACATTAACCAGTGTACAAGAGCAGAGGGGGTGATGTTCTGGATGTCAGGTTCTCTGATGTCAGCCCCTTTAGAGGCTTGACAAGATGCAAAATAGTCCACTTAAAGACAGTTCTGAAACTTCATTAAAAACAGGGCTTAGGTTCCCTTGCAGCTCTAGCCTTGTATCAATAAGACTTTCTGGTCTGTCTGACAAATAGGGTCAAGAAATTTCATACTCTGTTGCTGAACGAAGGCCTGTAGCCCAAATTTGGGATGTGTTTGTAGATGTGAGGTGACTGACTCATTTTGACTCAAATTCTGGCACACTCTGTGGATATCCAGTACTGTCTCTAATAACAGGCAAAGAGAAATGTCTTCTGTTAATGAGCATCTCTAATTGCGTGCAATACACGTGAATGGGAAGGTCCTTACACTGCCTGGGAGATTAGTCAGGTAAGCCTTTTAGCAAGAATTTCCATCTAATTTATTTAGATCCCTGGATGAGGAGCCCCTGAGCTCTGGCCTTACAGTCTGCGTAGATATAAGTCTTAGGAAATAAAGGCACAGTAGTAATTCTAAGTTTGTTTTAACTCTGACCTTTGCCCTTAAGCATGGAATCCAGCAGGTCTCCTAAAGAAGCAAGATACTCTTCCCCTCTTCTGGTAATGACTTTCTCAGCATCTGTTGCTACTGACAGCTTCTGAAACCAGGCTTCACAGCTGGAAGCTGCTTTCCTTTTGTTGTGTGTAAATATGAAACAACTACTAGTGTATGAGTGAGGTGAGCTGTGGTGCTAAGAACTTGACAGATTTTTATGTTAAAATGCTGCTTCTGTTAGTGCGAGCATAAACTCTGTAGTGTAAGATGACAGCAATGGATGCAAGGGTTACTGCATGTTTATTATTATTCCTAGAATTCTGATAGCTGTAGCTGGGGGCTTCACCCAACAAGGCAAGCAATCACCCTTCAGTAGCTTTCCCAGTTTTTTGGGAAATCTGAGGTTAAACTGATAAACTGTGTCCAAAATTTCTAAATACACTCAAGTTGCTCTCACATCTGTTCTCTGTGGAAGCTGTCCTGATACCAGATGCTGCAAGTGTTTAGCCCATGTATGTGAGGTGCTTGAGTATTTTAAAGGGGTAACAATACTGTTTGTGTTTTAGCAGAATCTGAAATCTTTTAGCATGTCCAGAAATGTTGTTCTTTATTTCCAATTGCTTTGTCTCAATTAAGAAACAGGTTTTCATGACTAGATTTATATGTTCTGCTTCGTTAAATCCATCATTAGGCAGATCAACCAAGCTTAAAAACGGTGAAGGCAAATTAAAGGAAAAGAACTGAGACCATTGAAAAATATTAAATAATTGCAGGTCAAACCCCAGTTATATTGGGGGAGGATCAAACTATATTTCTGTGAGTCTTTGAAGGAAGTAATCATAATTTTAAAAGCAGTCTTCAGGTTACAATTTCAATATGATGTGTCATTGAGTATTCCATAGAAGTAACTTGAAATGAATTGTCCCGACTCAGTAATAAAATGTTTGAATCATAATCTCCTAACTTCTGATTTTTTCTCTCTCTTAATTTCCACTGCCTTTTGAAAGCAGTTTATTATGATTTAACAGGAGAAAGAGAGGAAGCATGTTCTAAAAATAAGTATTAAGTGCAGTAAAAGTGACAGTAATGCCTTCTGCTTTTGTAAGCAGATCAAGATAATACTTTTCCTGCTTGTACCTTTGCTGTTTTCTGTCTACAGAGCAATCTAGAGGGAAATGGCTGCCTTTTTACTTTATTAATCCAGGGGATAAACTACTGTGTATTTAACAGAGTTTGGTAAAGCATTCAGTGAGTCACAGTGGGGTTCGCTATTGGCTGAGGTGCTCAGACATTTGATGTTAGTTTCTTTAACTTGCAGTCTAAGTCATCTCTTGAGTGGCCAGTTGAAATATTTAATTCTTTAAGAGTAATCTACAATACTGATAATCACGACAATATCTTTAAACTTGTATCAAGTGTGATTTTAAGCTAAACCAGATTGGATGTAATGAAGATTTTGAATTACTTAAGATTCTTGATTCTTTAGGGTATAAATGCAGTGTGTGGTGTTCCCTGGGGAATTTTCATACCACTTTGAGAAGAAGAGTTCAGAGAATTCTCTGAAGCAATCCTGTATTGCATTGTTTGCCATGAACGGCAGACTGAAGAACTTCTTCCAGTTTTAGTTTAAGAGAACATTATAGGTTAGTAATATGTTATCACAGAATTTTAAGGGAGGGAAGGAATTTGAAAGAAAAATTTAGAAGACATATTTTATATGTGGAAAGGTCATGCGACAGTGATACACATTAATAAGTAAGTGTTGTCTTCCTGCATTGCTTAAAAATGCTGATTTTAAAATTTAAAGAAAAAAAAAGGTAGTATATGCTGCTTTTTATAATTAAAGAAATCTTTAGATTAGCAAATCTTTAGATTAGCAAATAACTTGATTCCATCTCTAAAAGTGGCAACCTATTGCCTAAGAGAGATGATGACATCAGCAAGGTAAGCAGTGAGGTTTTTTTATCTGGGCTTGGGGGCTTTGTATATTAATTCACTGTGAGGAAATAGAGAAAAATAATTAAATCTCTGTGGACCAAATCCTTCAAAGACCTTAAACTCTAAAAGCAGTAGAGACAGGAATCCCTTTATTCAAAAACATGTCTTTGCTCAATGAAAATGCGGTAGAAACTCTAGTCTTCCAGTTTTAATATTGTGTCAATATCAAGAGGAATTAAATGTAATGTGTCCTTGAATATGATTATTTTCCAATCTCTGTTGTTATAAAACAAGATTTAAGTCTTTAGAAAAAATTACTTTCCATGGTAGTACAGTTAAGCTGGAGAGCCAGAAGGTGGACCAAAGAGCTTTCTGTTTTAGATGACTTAATGAAGCAAGCAAATAGCAATTCCATAAAGAGATTAAAATGTCCTATTGCAGTTGAGGTTTGTCTGTCTGCATCTTGGATAACTGGGTAGCTGAATTTACAGGTGGGACTCATGTATTTAATTTATTTTTGACACCTGTTGTGCACTTTAACTGCAAATGATTGTCCCCCCCCTTTGTTTTAAATTCTGCTTCCTTATCAAGTAATATACCTGATGGTATTCTGATATGAGGGTGTTCTTTTCTCTAGTTCAGCATCTCTATGATACCAACGTGGTGTGAATGCACTATTCAAAGTGGGTGGAATCTCCTTGAATAAAGGAAAAGATGGAGGTGCCAACAGTCAGCAGTAAAGATAATGGTAACTTTTACATCTTTTTTTCCGTTTACTTTCTCTTTGAAAAAAGTTTTATTTCTTGATCTCTGTGACTCTTCTTCCATAGAGCCATGAGAGAGATTAATGTGTCTGAAGTATTACTACTTATTGATTGGAATGGTTCTTGATGTTCAGTGGTGGTATGCAGAAGGGGTAACAATACATCAGAGGAGAATACCTGGCATTTGTTTCTGGTTTATAAAGCCAAGGAGTTTTTTGTTGTTTCACCTCTTGTCAGTAGGAGGTAGAAGCTCAAACCCAGACTGATATATGTGAGATTGCCTGTATGGTTTTCTCACAGGTCAGTTGCAAATTGCTCGTATTGGCCTAACCCTGCTGGCTAATAACATGATAAAATAACTGTAACGCATCAGAGTTGATTGCAGGGAAGAAAGCAAAGCAGATAGGAAATGTCTGTGCATTTCTTAGAAGTACAAATTGAGGAAAGGTGCATTTCAAAGGCCTGGGTCACTGTTTGGCTTTGGTTGGTTTTCTTTTTGTACTGAAGTGTCTTGCGCTTTTCTGTTTCTTGGGCTCAGGTGTATCTCATGTTCTGACTCTAGCGCTGCAAGAACTCAGTTTGCTCTGTAAGAGAGATGTCAATGGCGTTGGCATGTTATATGACCTGCTCAGATCGCGCTGGCTGCAAGCACTGCTAAAGGTAAGTTAACACACAGTTGTGAAGGTTGCGGTGCACCTGCCCTTTTTAACCCAGTTACAGCGATGGGCTGGGGGCAATGTACCCCTGGGTTTGGGAAAAGGGGGGTGGTGTACAACAGCCTTACTGGGGCTTCTGGAGAGAAGTCTTTAGGTAGCAGATCAGCTAACAGCAGTGCCCAGACAGCAGAATACATACACAGCTTCTGAGGGTGCAAATTAGATGAGACTTTACTGGGGGTCCCACGCAGGGAGGGAGCATGGTTGCAAAGGGAAGACAGAGCGAAGCAGACAGGCCAAGAGGCCGAGGCAGAGCGACAAAGCCTTGTGCACGAGCTTAAGAGAGCTCCAAAGTGGAGGTGGACACAAGGCTTGGGCCAATGGGATACTGATAGGGGAGGAGTAAAGGGGATATAGCCAACGACTTAGTGGGAGGGTTACAACGTAGGAATGAACCATACATTTTGGGGTGAACTGAACAAACCATTTAAAGAAAAAAAGGCATCACCATGAGAAAACAAAGGTTACCTAGAGAACAATCACTAGGGAATAGCTACTTGATTTTGCCATATCAGGACAATAAATGCTTATTTACACTATGTGCTGGTAGTCCTGGTGTCAGTCCTAACATCAGCGGTCACAGCAGATAAAATCACTTTTGCTTTAAAGGAAAACAAAATATTCTTTTCCAGAATGTCCTAGCTATTAAAGCTCTTCTGTTTTACCTGTCTGTATTAAGGCCAGGGGACAGAGACTGAACACAGCATTGCTCAGCTGATTTTCTGTTCTTAAATTTCTTTATGGCCATGCATCCCACTTCTGGGCCTGAGATGTTGTGGTTTTTTATTTTGCATCTAATGTGTAATTGAAGATCTTGTATTGTTAGAGAACAGAGTTTTGACTGGTGTTTCTATCTTGAGAAGAGTTTTATCTCTGAGACAAATTCTATACAAATTCTGTTTTTCTCTAAGAAGGATTTTTAAAATATTTGCATTTTAAAGAAGAGCTTTTACTGGGTAAGAATGCCCATAAGGGCATTTTAAATACAGAAATTTGTTTTACGTTAAATTTACTTTGCTAATTATGCCTTCAACTAGAGGAATAAAACAGGCTGCAAATCAGAGAATTAACTCTATCAGGCTATTGACCTGTGCAGACAGCTTTTCTTCTAGGAAAATTCAAAACTACAGTGTAACTGGCTAGCTACCTGATAAAATGGAAAGGCATTGCATTCAAGACTCAATTCCAGATGCATTAGATATTAAGAATTTAGATTGCAGATTGTGGGGCTCTAGTTGGACTGAGAAGTTTACAGAAATAGAGTGTTGTCCACTGCCTGTCATGTATGTATCAATACGATCATGTGAACTGGTCAGTGTTATCATTGCCTTGTTTTGTCTGTCATGGCATGCAACAGATTTATGAATGCCTCCAACATTACCTTGGAAAAAGACCAGCTCCTGTCACGCTGCAGGCACGTGCATTGAGTCGTGAGGTGAGACTGTGTATACTCAGTTTATTGCTTTACTTACTCATACCAAATGAATGAACTCTGCTGCAGATAAGAGTTCTGGTATTTATTCTGTGTCTTAGGTCTAAGTACAGTATATAAACTTGAAACTCTCCTTGCACATTTGTAACACTACAGCCCTTACTGTAGTAAAAGGAGGGCATGAGAAATGGGCACAGCTGTGGCTGCTGGACTACTCGAGTCCTGGCCAGTGTAATGAACACAAACATTAATTGTTTAATCACCGACCATGTATTTTTCTTCCCGTGTAACTGTGTCATTCAGTGTTATGGCTACAATCAAGCAGCCTGACATGAGGATATTGAAAAGCTTTTTAGATTTTTCTAATCATAATGGCTGCATTCTTAATCTTTTAATTAGTGGGAGAGTTAATGACAAAGTAGAGAAACTGCAACTAGTGATGAAATTGGTTGAGAGATGGGAGCAAAAACTAATTTAGAGCACATGGCACTGTGCCTGAACTAAATTAAGCCTGGCTGAGTGTTGTGCAGCTGTGGTCATATTGTCCAGTTCTAGAGCAAACCATATGGACATCCTCTGAGTCACATAACGTGGGGGAGCTTAACACTGTCTGCATACCATATTCCTTTACGTTCAACGTAGAGCTTTCTAAACTAATTGGCCTCTAGAATCCATCTCTGTGCTTTCTCTCTTACATTTATCAGGTGGTAGAGTTACTGCGTGAAGCCCCTCAGTCAGGAGACATCAAAGAGCTCAGACGGCTACTGCGTTCTCCACACTTAAAGGCAAGTCCTGCGTAAGGAAAGAAAAAGTTTGCTCATGGAGGTCTCTGCAGTGGAAATGGAAATGGATGGGCAGCTGTTCACAAGAACTGGTAAAGGAGCCAAAAGAGACATAGTTAATTGATGAAGAACTAATCTGATCATGAGATCATATGTGGATTGTGTATCTGAAGTACCTGCACTGGGCTGCATTTTACTTAAGGCTGTGCTTGAAAGATGTTTCTTACAAAGTTTTAAATTCTGGGCAGTTAATGTAGACATACAAGACCAAATTTTCCTTGGAATTTCAAAACCAGCATTCTTAACCCAAGAGCTCCAAATAGAAATATTGCATATTTTGTAAGTTCTCCACAAGAAACAGAGAAACTGTTCCTAAAACTTTCACAGTTTGATTTTCCCGGTGGAAAGAAGAAAATGTCAATGAGTGTGCAAAGGAACACATTCAGGGATTTCTATTTTCTCGCCAGTCGCTGTTTAAAGCTCTGCTATTGTATGATCTTTGCTTATGGGTTGGTTGGTTTGCTTTTTTCCATTTGTAACAGGCCTTGCTATCTGCTCATGATACTGTGGCCCAGAAAGATTTTGAACCAACCCTTCCACCACTGCCAGACAACATACCTGAAAATGAAGAAGCTATGAGGATTGTCTGCTTAGTGAAAAACAACCAGCCTCTGGTGAGGGAGCTTCCTTATGTCTGTCAAATTATTTTAACCTAGACAAGAACTGACAATACGTCAGATGCATATTGGTTTCTTCCCAGGAATGTCATGGGAATTGTGGGCATTCTTGTCCAGATTTTACAGAATCACAAGAATTGTTGAGGTTGGAAAGGACCTGAGGAGACCATCAAGCCCTGCACAGTGTGGGTATAACTAGAGCAGGTTATTCAGTGCCTTGTCTGCTCAAGGTTTGAGCATTTGGCAGATGCATTTTCATTCTATGAGATAAAACCAAACTGGTTTGAGAGTTACTCCCATGGCCAAAGCAGAAAGGAAGGGAGGAGAGACTTTGAAAGTTCTTTAGAAATAATTTGTACCTATAAACAGCAAAAATTGTATAGCTTAGCTAATCTGTTTTAGGAAAAGATAGCTGTAATATTGGAGATAGAAAAGATTTCTTACTGTCAATCCATGACAATTTTAGTGTGATGGAAGTTGAAGACATTGAAGGACTTAGTACTAATACATTACAACCCTGGAAACTACAGGTCTATCAGTCTCACTTCAGTGCCTGGTAAAGTTATGGAGAAGATTATTCTGGGAGGCATTAAAAAACACCTGAGAGACATTGCAATCATTGGTCACAGCCAGCAGGGCTTCATGAGGGGGGAAAAGTCCTGCTTATGAAACCTGATTTCCTTTTATGACAAGATAACCCACCTAGCTGACCAGGGGAAGCCAGTTGATGTAATCCTTTTGGAATTCAGTAAAGCTTTCAATACCATCTCCCAGAGCATCCTTCTGGACAGAATATCCAGCACACAGCTGGATAAACACATCATGCAGTGGGTGAGCAAGTTGCTCCTGGGTTGGGTGAAAAGGGTAATAGTGACTGGAATGACATCAGACTGGGGACCTGTCACTAGTGGGGTTCTGTAGGGGCTCCATCCTTGGCCCCGTGCTCATTAACATCTTCATAAATGGCTTGGACACAGGACTGGAAAGGACACTGAGCAAGTTCAAAGAGATACAAAACTGGGAGGAGCTGTTGACTCGCTTGAGGACAGGGAGGCCCTGCAGAGAGACCTCGACAAAGAAGACTGGGAAATCACCAACGGTGTGAAGTTCAACAAGGGAAAGTGCTGGATTTTGCACCTGGGATGGGGCAACCCTTGATGTATGGACAGACAGGAGAATGAGGTGCTGGAGAGCAGAGCCATGGAAAGGGACCTGGGGGTCCAGGTCAATGACAAGTTGGATATGAGTCAGCAGTGCCCTGGCAGCCAGGAGGGCCACCCATGTCCTGGGGATCATCAGACACAGCATCACCAGCTGGGCAGGGAAGGAGATTGTTCTGCTCTGCTCTGCACTGGGATGGCCTCACCTCGAGTGCTGGGGGCAGTTTTGGGTGCCACAATATAAGAAAGACATTAAGCTGTTAGAAAGTGTCCAAAAGAGAACCATGAAGATGGTGAAGGCCCTTGAGGGGAAGCTGTATGAGGCATGGTTGAGGTCACTTGGTCTGCTCAGCCTGGACAAGAGGACACTGAGGAGAGACCTCATTGCAGTCACAACTTCCCTGAGAGGGGAAGAGGAGAGGCAGACACTGATCTCTTCTATCTGGTGACCAGTGACAGGACCCGAGGGAATGGCCTGGAGTTGTGTCAGGGGAGGTTTAGGCTGGGTATCAGGGAGAAGTTCTTTCCCAGAGGGTGATTGGGCACTGGAACAGCTCCCCAGGGAAGTGATCACAGCACCAAGCCTAACAGAGCTCAAGAAATGTTTGGACAATGCTCCCTGACACAGGGTGTGACTCCTGGGGATGGTGCTGTGCAGGGCCAGCAGCTGGACTCTGTGATCCTTGTGGTCCCTTCCAAATCAGCCTATTCTGTGATTCTGTGGTTATTGCTATATCCGTGTTGTGGTAAAAAGGCTGTATCCCTCAATGCCTTTTTGTCAGTGTGAAGACCAGACTTGTGATATGAAAGGAAACTTCCTGGGGTCCTTCAGTGATCAATGTGTCTTTTCTTTGTTCTTATCTGCCAGGGTGCTACCATTAAACGCCATGAGATAACAGGTGACATAACGGTTGCCCGTGTGATCCATGGTGGGCTGGCAGACAGAAGTGGTACGTGGAATTTGAAACAAAGTGATACATAAAACTGAACTTGAAAAATGATATTTGAAGGAAGATAATAGCTTCTACAATTAATCTTCCATTATGGAGAAAGGTGATGTGTACATGGGACAGCACTGTAAAGAGTGATGCATTGCAGTGACTGATTCTGGCTTCATAAATTTTCAGATGAATTTGCTGTTTTAGACTGAGTTGAGATACAAATCCAGTTTTCATTGTGTATTCCTGGCACCAATATCTGGTGCCCAAATTGCAGTGTAGTGCGAACTGCAGCTCATTCCCTAATGGAGAAATGGTAAACATCAGTAGTTTGTGACTCTAGAAGATAATGGGCTCTGAGGAATATGTAGTAATACTTTTTGGCACTAGACTACTAAACGCTTTGCTTAGCACTAGTAGCTAAGCAATCTTGCGAGGAGTTTCCTTGGAAATGTTACTACTTTGTCATCCTAGAATTGAATGTGTTCCATGTCCCTTAGGAAATGTAATGTAACTAAAATGTAAAACATCAGAAGTAAAATTCAACTGTAATCATTGTAATTTAATTCCTTTTAGTATTTTCTGGCCTTTGTGTAGAGAAGAAAACCCATCCTGCAGAAAACAGCCTATTAAGTTCTAGTTTGACTAATGTTTTAATTGAGTTAAAGGAACATGGAAAAGAAAACAATATTGTGAAGACTTTACTGTAAAGGACAGAGAGGAGTTCCAGGATCTCCCACTGCACCTAGAGTTTTTAAGGGTCTGATTCCAAGTCGCATGGTCAATTAATATAGAATAGGTTCATAAGTTACTTTGGGAAATGGAGCAATATTAAAATGTTTATGCTAATTTTGAGGCAAATTATCAATAAAGATGTCGTATGGAGGAGTGGGAAGAAATAAGAAAACAGAAGCATGCAAGCTTCTTGTGACCCACAGCAGTCTGCAGTCCCATCCAGGGGCAATGCAGCCTGAACTCAAAATGCCTTCCTGCGTACCTGGTGTATGGAAAATTTTAATGCTGTGGTATTTCTGTGTGACCCTGCCTTGCCTATCCAAGATAAATCATCCTGTGATAAAACTCCTGCTGCTGTGCTCATTTTTTTTTTCATGGTAGGGTTGCTGTATGCTGGAGACAAACTGGTGGAAGTAAATGGAGTTCCTGTTGAGGGACTTGAGCCTGAACAAGTCATTAATATTCTGGTATTTAATATTTTAAAAATATTTTCTACTTTGTACCTTAAGATTATTTGTATGCTCACTCTTTTACACACTCTTGTACGTGAGGAAATCTGAGTTTTCTGTTAAAAATTTCAGGCTGTTTCCTTACTGTGAATGAAGTTCACAACTGCTCATGAAATCAGCATATATGAAACCAGAATTAAATTTAACTTCTCTTCTGGACAGAAATTTTGTGACCATTCCACCTGCAGCTTCTGGAAAAAATAATTTATTAGTATTTATCAGTGAAGTAGACTTCACTGATTCATAATTTTTTGTTGAAGTGCCACTCGATTACTATTCCTCAAGAAAGTAGTGGAAAGCTGCTATTCTAATAAGAGTCCATGTTTCAAAATGCACTAAAGCAGAGTGAATGAGCTTGTAAACTATGTATCTCACCTTGCATAAAAAGGGCAGATTAATTACTGTTGTCAAAATTCTCATCAAGAAATCTGTTGAGATGTTCCCATTATTTGTCATTTTGCCCCCAGTTTTCCAGGGTTCTTGACTGCTGAGTGTTAAGTGCCAGCCAGTGAGGTATTTTTGCATGTAATCTTATCAGGTCTATGTGCTATTGCCCTGGTTGTACCATTTCTAGGTATAAGAAATACAAACTCTATTGGAATGCTTAATTATTAAATAATGTTCCTCCCCGTTTACATCACCCATCTAACCGCTAATTTAAATAAGATTTCAGTAGAAAAGTTTGGTATGAATTAATGTTGAAATTACATATACTTACAGTGAAACATAGGTTACATTAAATTAAAAATAGTAAAACTTTGATGTTTAATTCTTGAGTTTCCTTTTGGAAAAAGTACAGTATTGTTACATTGACTCTGTCTACCTGAATTCTATCTGTAACACAGACATTACAGTAGCCTCAAAGTCATGCTGTGTCAAGCTTGTCTTGCCTATGTTTGATTACTTATGTTGAATACCAACCATATTTTAATTCTTTTCTAATCATTTAGGCTCTGTCTCAGGGGACAATTATGTTTAAATTAATTCCAGTTTCTGATCGGCCTGTCAGCAACCAAACAACAGTAAGAAACATTCCTTTTCTTTTTCCAGATTGATAGCAGTAGTGCCTAATTGTGTGACACAGAGACATGGTGTTGCCTGGAAGTTTATTGCAATCCCTAAAGTGTTACCTTGCCTTTATGGCCACCTCTCAGCTGACATCAATATGTTGTTGCTGAAGCAGTAAAGACAGTGAGTGGAAATGTCATTGTGTAATGAATTATGATGTAGAGGTTGAAGGTCAGTTCTTTACATAATGTATGAGACAAATGTGGCTTTTTCCTCATTTAATGAACAGAGGGTTTGGGGCTTGATCTTGTTTTTAAAACTTGACTTGATTATTAGTTGACTGAAGTTGCAGCACTGTCTAGCCCTGTGATTGTAAAGCTCATGTTGTATCTGCTTACTCTTACCTATCGTGTTGGCTTCTGCTTACTCTTGTATATTTTCTTTACCAGCTTTATGTGCGAGCAATGGCAGATTACTGGCCCTTGCAAGATCCTGCCATACCATGTGCTGATGCAGGTTTGCCTTTTAAGAGGGGTGAAATACTCCAGATTGTGGACCAGAATGATGCTCTCTGGTGGCAGGCCAGGAAAGTTTCAGATCTCAGTGCCTGTGCTGGACTCATACCCTCAAATCACCTTCTTAAAAGGTAAATAAATCATCATTTTCCTGATTTCTGGTTCAAAAATTAGCCAGTTATTCACACTTCATTATTTAAAATTTTCACAAGTTTTGTAGCAGTATGATTCAGAGTGACATCTGACAAACATCCTTCCTCTCTCTGATCTCTGACTTCTGGCTCTTTTTCCCTTAAGAGCACCTGTGTGAGAACAAGCTTTTGAAAGCACCTGTATAATCTCAAATTGCCATTTAGGAAATTTGCAGCACTTTTGCAGCACAAAGTCTCCATGCTGGTTGCTAAGACATCTAGTGGAGTGTAGCAGCTGAAAGAGGTGTGGAAGTTGAGGGCTCTGACTATTAAAGGACCATCATCTATGATGAAAAAAAAAAAAAAAAAGCATGGGGAAGAAGTGGGATCCTAAAAGCATAGTATTTTTTAAAGATGTCCTGTGATGCATGAGTGACCTCTTCAGCTTTGGTCAAAGCTGAGTAGATCAGATTTAAAGAAAGGAGTAAAAGCCCCAAACACTCAGGGAAGAACAAGGATCTCTTGCTTATTGTTTTCTGCATAAATAGACCATTATTTTTACACTACATACTTTCAGAATCAGAGTTCTTACACTGCTGTAGCAAACTTTTCAATTTAATCCTTTAACCACATGTGCCCCCCAGGATAACACAACGCCATGCAATACCAGATGATAAACTTTACTTTGTAATATATAGATATAAACCTACTTGTGTTAGGTTTTATATAATGTAAGTTGAAACCAAACTGGGTTGCGACTTAGGCTGCAAGCAAGAGGCTCTGTGTAGTAATGCAGGCAGTAGTACTACTAGCTCTAGCAGTGGCACACTCTTCTACTTCCACACTATGGCTTATCTTCCTGTACTTCTGTATAAACTCTTAATTCTTCTGGGCTGCTGATTTGGAAATTCAAAAATAGTTCTGACAGCATGCTGGTTTTCTTTCAGGACTTTGCAGTGGGCTAAAACACTGGTAATGTTTTGGTTCCTGCTGTCTTCTCTCAGTTCAGTACTGATTGCTCTTACATGTGAACAGTGAATCTGACTGGAGCATAATGTGCTTGTGGACTGTTTTGTTTCTTTAACTGTGATAAATTTGTTTCTATGTAGGAAGCAGCGAGAATTCTGGTGGTCTCAGCCCTTCCAGCCCCATCTCTGTCTCAAATCATCAATGTGTGAGTGAAAAGTTACTTGAGTGATACAGTAGGAAAGAAAGATCTTGTCTCTGTTTCAGGGATACTGAAATAGAAGCTCATACAATTCAGCTTAATTCAAAGACATTGTTTCTGTAGCCTTAGAAGTGTGTTAACTATCCCCAGGAAAACAATACTTGATGATAATTGTACCTGGAGTACTGATGGTGGGGGTTGTCTCCAGTGTACTTGGGATCTGGCCATAAGAGAAGCTGTGAATTCAACATCTTCTGAAGTCTCTAAGATCTAGGAGCTCACTGGGCCAGGCAGTTCTCTCTAGGAGGATTGGCTCTAAGGCTTGAGGTGACAATTGTACTGGCCTGGCTTTCCAGGGACACAGATACCAGCTCTGCACTGAAAAGTGCCATGCAATGTTTAGAATGTTTCGTCATCAAAGCTATTGAGAGAAAGATAGAACTTTTTTTCTTGAGGTCTAAGATAAGCTATGCTGCCCTTTAATTTACTCATGGTAACAATCCAGAAATAATATCCTCTGCCTTTCTGTAAATATGCAATTTTCTCAGAAAAAGAATGTTCTTCCTGTTTCCTCTGTCCCCATTTTCTTCTATGGTTCTTTATGCAAGTATAAAATTCTTCTCTTATGATAAATCCCAGAGGGAATGTGTTTCATTCCCTAGGATTCTTCTTGCACTGATTGCTTCGTTTGCTAGAGCTGAGGCTCTCTTTCACCATAATTTTATTGCATTTTAACTGCTTCAATGGATATGCTGTGAGCAGTAAGCACTGTGGAAGAAGGTAGGAAATCACATCTGGACAGCATTGCATTTTTGTACTCAGAACCAATATACACATGGTTTTAGAGGCTTTTTTAAAAGATGTCAGCAATGAGGCATTTTTTATAAATACATGCAGAAGAAGCCCAAGTTCTTGGTATTTTGTGTGCTTAACATAATTGAAATCCAGACCTTTTTCACCTGAAGTAGTAGATGCATGCATTGTCTTGAAGTGGAAACTTTAGCTGTGCAATATCTGTCAGGGAAGTGACCGTTTGGATGAGTTCTTTGAGGAAAGAAAGACAACATTTCCTCTTTCTCTTTTCTTTTCCTCTTTCTCTCCTGGAGCAGCTCCAAGAAAGTATTCCCTTAAAGGATACACATGGGCAGAATGTGATTAACAGATACTCTGAAACTGGAAAGTAGCTCCTATTGGGCCTATCTGGAGGGGCGTGCAAGAACAAAACACAAACAGTGCTCTATTGTGAGCCCATGAGATTGCCCAAGCTCATGTGATCACATTTTAGGGACATAAATTGACATGGTCGGGGGATTGAGAGAGAGCTGAATTGATCTTTTCCTTTTCTTCCTTGTAAAAATAATAATAAAGTTGGAAAGATATTTAAAAGCTATAGGACAGAAAATTATATTCCCTCATGGTAACACTTAATAAATAGCTATCTACTGGATAAACAGATTGACAGCTGTGTTAAACCTTTCATTATTTCAAGAGGAGAATTCAAGTTAGATGCATTCACCTCTCTGCCACAAGCCCTTCAGAGCACTCATTTAAGAAGAGCTTTTTGCTCGCTGCAGACAAGGAACATCAGTGAATAGGAGTTAACAGTTAAAATCCTTAAAGATGTCTAAAGATGAACTGAGTTTCACATATCTTCTTTCTGATGTCTGAGTTCAGTCTTGTAAGATCTGTAAGGTTGTTTTTCCTCCTCAGTGTTTTTCTGATTCAGACAATTTTTTTTTCCTTGTGTTTATCTGTAGAGGACGACATGCAGATTGATGAAAAGTGTGTGGAAACAGGTAACTAAATTCACTTGTGATTATTTTATTTGCTTCAAGGCAGTAGCTAGTTAAAAGCCTCATTTCCTAGATAAAACCACTCATTCTCTTAGTGATCTTAATGGTAGAAAATTCTATTTTTCATACCCTGGAAACCTCCTCTAGTATTAGTGTATTAAAATGAGCTGTTTGCAGTTCTGGTCTACAGTGCTTATAGTCAAGTGTTTTGACCAGCACAAAAACACCTGCTTGAATGAGATCCAACCTCTTTGATTCAGGTGTTGTATTGTGGCTGTAATGTTACCATAGTTTTTTGCCTACTGCATGTTTAATGCCACATATTTTTGTGGTCATGGAGAGCCTGCACAATTCATGGTCAAGATTACTGATCTTGGGAGAACAAGGAGCTAGAACAGGTTAGTGTGAACACTAAGTGTGAAGATTGGTACCTTGAGTTGCTCCCTAAAGCAGTGCAGTTCATTCTCCCTTCTCCAAGGTAATTCAGAAGCTCTCATGGAGGGATGTGATCTTGTAGGGCTGTGCAAAAAGAGGTGAAGCAGTTAATTGAAGTATGGTTAGATGTATTTTGCCAACTCAGGGTAGAGGGAGCTGGGGAACGTATATGTGAGACAGACGAACAGAAGCTGGAAAACTGACTTGTGATTCTGAAATTCATTAGAAGGAAAAGAATTAAATTTTGAATTTATTTTAATATCTTTGCTATCTGGATTACTAAACAAGATGAAGAAACATTTGAGTCAGGTAAGTTCCTCTGACCTAACTCTAAATTCCTTGCTATTGTTCTGCTGCGAGAAGGGTGTCAAGAGACAAGCAAGCATCTTTTAAACAAGCAGGTGGCAAAAACCAAAAGGCCACATTAGCTTCAGAAGCCATTATGTAAAATCTTGTTGCTTTAAGTCTTCCTCTTGTTCTCTGATTACCTTAGTAGTGAGGTTTCTGTCCTCTTATCCCACAAGTGTGAGTGTTTCTTCTCGTGCATCAGTAGCAAATCTGTTTCTGCAATCCTCGTCAGTTATACCTGTGCAAGCTGTGACAGCAGGGCTGCACTGATGTCAGCAGATAATTGGATTACCTCCGGTAATATGGAGGCCTGAATCCCCAGTGCCTGTAGGAGTTGATGTGGTAAAGAGGAAAGCTGCTTCTGGATTCCTGATTGTGGGCATGGCTGGCACACAGGAAAGAAAAATGCTTATAAAATTCATTATTTAGATATAAAAAATACAATCAATCAGTACTTTTTTTTAAAAAACAAAGCTGATATGGGGAATTTTTTTTTTTTTTATTTAGGAAGCAGCTGCTCATTTATAGCATGTTGAGAGTTCTGCAAAACTTAAGTCTTCCAAAATAAATAATTTCTCCCCTAAAATAAAACTACTGCTAAACTTCTCATTTGAGGTATTTGGTAATCTTGTGGAGAAGAGTGTCATTCTACCTTACATTTGCTCTTCTCCACCAGGTCCCTACTTGCCAGTTCTTCATTCTGCACCTTCTTCTCTTATCACAGGTGGTTTGTTCTCTTCCACCTCTCAAGCAATGTCCAAGGCTTTTAAGGCTGAACCAGCAGGTTTGCAGGGCAGTCTTTTGTTTTCAGGCTAGGATGTTTCTGATAGCTGCATTTGGGGATTTCTGTTGCAAATCCTGTTCACTGCTCAGTGCTGAGTTAGCTCTCTGCTGTATCCACAAGGTGCAAATATTTCCTATCCTGAATTCTACTTTAGCCACTAGTTGCAGATGTATTTTGCAGTACAATCCTGACATAGATGCTGCAGTCGAGTCTTGCATTCTTTGGGAGCTGAGAATTCATGCTCAAAGAAGCATAATTTAGATTTAACGTCTGCAGTACTTGTTTTCTACCTTCCCTAAATGTGTTGGACAATGCTGGTTGGATTTTTTTTTTAGATCATAGTATAGACTGTCTTCTCAAAACTAATTGTTTTATGTCTGTCTCTATCTGAATGTGCAGAGGAGCTTAAAGAAGGTAACACTTTTTTCTCCCTGTCTCCTGTAAGCAGTAATCTAATAGAATTTATCTGTTCATTGATTTGCCAGGAACTACAAATTTTCTTGCAATACCTGGTAGCTGAATTGCTTGTTCCCTGTAGGATTCTACACTGCACTCCATACCTTAGAAGAGAGTGTAGATAAAGCAGAAATATTTAAACATATTTGAATGATGACTCAAGAGACCTGAAGATAGAAATTATACGGGCATGTATCAGCTGAACATTGCTCTGAACATTGCCCTGAATGTGCCAAGTAGCTTTTTCCATAGTCATAAACTAGTTGTTAGTACATATAGAAATGTAGGAATAAAACTGTATTGTAAAGGTACAAGTAATGAAGAGTGTATAGACATGAAAGAGCAATTAACATGCATCTAATTTTGTTTCTATACTTCCATGCTTATGAGATAACTGTAAATCAAAAGTCTAGTGCTAAAGCATTTCAAAGCTATGAAAATCATGTTTTTCCTTGGAATGAATACTGCTTTTACAGATATGCCTATGTCTTCTGTATCTCATTCTTGCTTTAACAAGGCCTAAATAAAGGGAACACACAGCTTGGATAACTACATGTGTGATTAGGGAAAAATAAGGAGTTCTTTTTGAAAAGAAAGCTAAACACTGGCACCATTTTTTTCCTTGGTTGTTTGCTTTCAAATCACCTTTCTCAAATAGTTTCCAAACTTTCTGAACATTGATTTATTGGAAAATTGGTATGTTTGAGCCTTGTATGAGAGATTTAATTTAAAAAAAATACATACAGAGTTTTAGAAGTCTCACCTGAATAGTGAAGCCTTCATGAGGAACAGCATGAGAATGAGGACAAAAATAATCGGAGGAAACAGGTTAGGCTCACATGTTAGAGCACAAATATCACTGATCCAATAAAGAAAAAAGAAATAATGAAATCAGGTCTTCATTTTGCCTGAAAGATCTGAGCAGACCCAAGTTGCACTTTCCAAACATGCTAAGGAGCAGAAACTGTGTTACAAATTTTTTCTTTCTGTTTTTGAGCTATTGACTTGTTAGTTATTGTTTTAACTAAGGAGTGCTTGTAAAATATATTTCACCTTAAAAGCTTAAATTATATGGAGGTTTTTTTCATTAATTTCAATTTCAAAACATTGTCTGGTATCTAGATACCTTAGGAATTAAACAAACGGAATGCTAAATTTCAAATTTAATTTAGACAATACCAAGGCTTTCTATTTTTATTTTTTCTTACAATGACCCTTTTGAATCGGTCACTGGTCATGTGAAATATTTTGATATATCATATTATGGAGTATCATGATTTTAAAATTATATTAGGCATCATACTTCCACATATTTACTGAAACTCTTTTTTTTGGGGGGGGATCAGCAATAATTGTTAGCCATCTAGCTTTTAAGCTTTCTCTGTTCTATGTCATGAGTATTTGTTCTTTGTATTCTAGAAGAGGAAGAATTTGGTGAATTTGGTCAACGAGTCTTTATTGGTATGCAAGACTAAAGATAAGTAAAATCTTTGCAGCTTGATCTAGATTAAGTGCTTGTCTTAAGTTAAATAAAACACTTTGTTCTTTATATCACCTAAATACTTACTAAATGGAATACATCTAACTTTGTTTTCCAGACTTCAGGAAGTCTCTTTCCTCCTAATAATGCTCAGTCTCTCAAATTTTTCATCCTGTTAGGTTTCTACAGACTTGGCCACTGCTATTTAAACTTGACTTCATGATTTATTTTTCTCAAAAGTAATGTCTGTCATCCACTGAAAATAATCATGAGGACTTTCGTTAGAAAAGAACTCCTATATGTGAGGTTTTAAGAGCTGGATGGTCAAGTGGAGCAATAAACATACCCCTATGCTATTAAACCATAGTGACCTTTAAAATACACATTCTGGAGGCTGGAGCAAATGTTCCAGACTTGCCTCATGAGAGCAAACCACCTACACTATCAAAAAAAGTTGACCTGTTCCCTAGAGATGCCTCAGGTAGAAACTGCTTCAGCTTGTTTGGGGGATCTTTCAGAAGTATTTAATTCTGGGCTAATTTTCAGGTGACTTTCAGTGGGATTTTACCTACTCCCTAGCTGTCCTTTAATGCTCAGAGATTCTACCAAGCTGTCATACCAAGTGCAGCAATAAAATTCACTAAATTTCACCTTGCAAAAAGCTCAAAAAAGGTAGTATGTTTTGTGGCTTAGAAAGAGGCCCTCTGGGCTAAAGAACTAGTTGCCTGCATCTCGGGTGTGTTTTCCAGTACTGATGCCTCTGCCCCTTGCAGCTGGATTCCGCAGGAGCATGCGGCTGTGTCGCAGGAAGGCCCGGCTCAACCAGCAGTCCTGCTACTCCCGGTGCCCCAGCAGCTGCTACAGCAGCCTGGCAGCTCCCTATGAAGAGGTGGTCAGGTACCAGCGGCACCCAACAGACCGGCACAGACTGATTATCCTCGTGGGTAAGAGGTTAACGACCTTCACAGGCAAATTGCATCCTCTTCTGCCAGAGGAGAGGAGAGGAAAGAGTCATGCATGGTCTGATCCACGGGGATTTCCTGCTGCTGGTTGCAGAGGTTGCTGACTGTGTAGGCAGCTCTCAAAGCAATACTTCAAGAATTATTGTAATTTGACCCCATTACTGGGGTTGAAGTTTAATGTAGGTATCATCTTCTTTGCTTGAGATAGTGAGTGTTTAAAAACAATAATAATAGAGTCCTTAGAAGAAGCTGAACACTTAACGAATGCTGGCTGATAATGGATTTTATTAGGGAAGCAGTTCAGTTTTATATTCATTTGGGACTGAAAATGGTGAGAAAACATTTGTAACTTAATAGAAAACATCTTTACATGGAGGCATTTCTACAACCAGTGTTAAATTCAGTGATATGACAAGAAGAAGAAGAATATTTAGGTCCAGACTAGAACAATCTCAATCATGGACAGTATCAGTGGAAAGATGCCTTTAATGATGCTTGTTATAGGACATACTGCATTAAGTGGGCTGCAGGCTCTCAAGGAGACTTTAATTGTAGTAACTGAAGGGAAGCTGCTGTTCTGCAGTGTTCTATGGTCCTGATAAAGCAAACTGACTAAAGGCAAATCCACTATCCTTTTTAAGTCTGGAAGTATTTGATAAGTTTTTTCTTTTAAAATCGTACTGCTGAGTTACCTCCTGGGTGTGGCTATGTTGCTGGGCCGTGATTTGTACCCTGTCAGTAATATTAGTTGCTCTTCCAACTTTCCAGGTCCTGCAGGAGTTGGTGTGAATGAGCTACGGCGAAGGCTTATCACAAGTAACCCACGAGAGTTTCAAAGTGCCACACCTCGTATGTAATGCTGTTCCTTTCCTCCACTACTCCAATCCAAACATGAATAGGAAATGCCAAATACCTTCCTCTTGCCTTTGTGCATTCATGAACTCTTTGCTCTACTGCTGTTTCTTCAGCTCTGCTGAAAGCCAGTACTGTTTGCTTTCATAAGGGTTAGTTTAAAATACTATCTGTCTCATTTTGGCAAATCAGACAAAGGTATCTTCAAGTTCCAGCTTCTGAAACCATTAAAAGCAGGTGAAAGTTATGTGCATGATTTGGTTTAATTTTGGTGTTTGCTTTTCCTAGATTAAAAAAAAAAAAAAAAAGAATGTTTCTTGGAGATATTTTAAGTTCTTAGGGTTTAAATGCTCAGATATGAGAATAAAGACAACAGAAGTTGGTGCTTAATAGGCTTTGCAGCTTTCCCTATTAGCCTTCTAGTCTCAGATGAGACTTATGCAGCTTAGCTTCTGACGTAACAACTGAAA
The DNA here is from genome assembly GCA_013396875.1 of Vireo altiloquus. Classification (NCBI taxonomy): domain Eukaryota; kingdom Metazoa; phylum Chordata; class Aves; order Passeriformes; family Vireonidae; genus Vireo; species Vireo altiloquus. The sequence goes on along the minus strand of VZRF01008663.1, from coordinate 202,025 downwards.
TTATTTCTACCTGTGCTTACTTGGTTCTTGTAATTTAGAAAACCCAACTGGAAATTACAGACCTGAAGCTAGCTGAAAATGCAGGACTTTGTGCTTAAGATCCCGGATATGGAGAAGGTGCAAGTGTGGGAAGCTTGTGGGGATTTTCTGAATGAACTTTAAAAAATTTTGCCTCTGAAGAGTAAAAATAGTTGTGTAATCCATTCCAAGGCAGTTCCTGATTGCTTTGAATCACTATTTGGATTAAACTACTCTTCCATTCCAAGAAATACAGTTGTGTTTTGATAACTTTCAATGACTTGCCACTGGCAAACCATTACAGTATATGGGGCTTTTGCTCTGGATTAACAAATGGAAATAACTCATTATTATTTATGAAAATACTGTTTGATAGTTCTCCATGAAGTTCATTTTCACTTAGTTACAATAATTTAGTTGCAGGTGATTTTTTTGTGTGTGTGTTGTTATATATTCTTTCAGACACCACTCGTGTTCAGAAAAGCTATGAAGTGAATGGTCGTGAATATCACTATGTATCAAAGGAAACTTTTGAAAACATGGTGTATAGCCACAGGTGAGTATGAGAGATGACTTACATTTTTATTACTTAAAATGCAGCATGATCCAAGAAAATACAGTTTTGTAGTTAGGTCCCAAGTCTGGGCTCCTCCACTCTTACTGTGTGTGTTTGTGTGTAAATTTGGGTCAAAATATTTGAGACCATTTCTTCCAAGACTGTGTTCGTGCAGTTGCAAATAACTCCTCCACAATTAATCTCAGAATCCTTCTAAAAGAACGTGGGCTCTCTATTCCTGAGCTCATTAGGTGTGCTTGTAAGTTATAAGTTTAACTCCTGCAAACCAGACAGCTTTTGAAAATTTAGCAGTGAATCACACCTGTTCCTGACCTACGACTCCATTGTAGGATCTCTGCAGTGATGACACGAGTGGCTGAACTGTAAGGGCTAAATATTCAAAAGCTCTTTTCTATGCATCAATAATCTGTCTAAGACAGACCAGCTCAGCACCACAGAAGCTACACTCATTGAGCTGTGCCAAATGCTTTGAGATTTTCAGATTTGTGAAGTTATTTGTAATATGTAATTGACAAGCATTGACAAGTAAAATCACCACCTCAAAACACAAAATTCATAAAACCATGATGAGTAAAAAAATGCATGTTTTGGAAATGTTGAACTGTAATGGTTTTGATTTTGTGCCCAGTGTAGCAGGGAAGAGCAAAGGTGAAGGTTAGTCAGTGTTCACTGCATTTTATGATCATTCCGTCCTGATCAATGGATTATAATTGAAGATTTCACCTTTAAATGGAACCTTTTTGAAACTCAAATACTCTTTCATTTTCCTTCTTCCTCACCACTGTTGCAGAATGCTGGAATATGGGGAATACAAAGGGTACCTGTATGGTACCAGTATTGATGCAGTGCGAACAGTCCTTGATGCAGGAAAGATCTGTGTAATAGATTTAGAACCACAGGTGAGTGGTAAAGGGGCAGGGAATCTTCTGGATGGAAAATAATTTTCTCTACATTCTTGAGCCATTGGAACGGTGTTTGTGGCTTTGTCTGGTTTTTCACTTTATCTCATGGTGCTTATTATAACAGATTATTCTTTTCAAGTGTCTTAGGAGGTGATGGTGGTACTACAGTGACAAGTGTGTTGAGACAGTTCATTTTTTACCAAGCCAGCAGCTGCATTATCAATTTGGATGGTATGGAAATGAATTTTCATACTTAATTAACATAAGGATTAGTCTTTCACGTGGAGACCTGTTGCATGGGATTTCTTCCTACTCCAAGCCCTGTTAGTTGAGAGTTCTGTCCTTCTGTTAGCAGTCTTGGAACACCCTTTGGTAAAAGCAGCAACAGGTAAAGTAATCAAGGAAAAGCTGAAAATTTTATTTCTCTCCAGAAGTTACAGGTGATAGTAACCTGCTTCTTCACTCAGATGCTATTTACTTTTCTTTTCCATCTATTTTTGCATTGAATTTGCTGATGAAGATAAGGCTAACAAAAGCCTGAACTTGTAAATATCTAAGATACTTAGAGCTGTGTTTAGCAAAAGCTTGATAACTTTCTCTGAATTACTTGCATATGTAGTACTTAGGAGCTGATTGGGCTGTGCTGTTTCAACATCTCCTCTAACTGAATGTAAAGAGTGACACCATAACTCAGTAATTCTTGGACATTTCCCTCTAATTATGCAGAGCCAATGTGTCTGAGCCATAAACTGGCAGGGGTTTGTGCTGCTTAAAATAGAAACTAAGTTACAAGATTCGTGGGGTACTACTCAAAAACTGAAACTGCTGTAAGAGGCAGATTAGGTCACACCTTAGTCTTCACATCTAAAACTGTCCTTGGGTTTCTTCTGTTATGTTTTAAGCAAAGGGGAAAAAGTGGGGTGTTGGGATTTGGGATGTGTTATCTCGCCACTTGAAGAGCAGTGAGGTAGCAGAAGTACTGCTGAGTTGCATACTTTATTTTAAATCTAGTGGCTTGACCAATTTTACATGCTATGATTTTCTTTTGCTTTGCTTTTTTTTTTTCATTCAGTAATTTAAATTTTCAGTAATTTAAAAATACTTACTAGTATTAGGAAATGTTACACAGTACAAGGAGTTCTGAAAGCAGGATACTTTCTTCCAGCATGGAACAATGAAGAGGTTCCAAAAGTAGCTCCCTAACAGTTAAAAAAGAACAGGTTTCAAATGCATCTTTAATGTGGTTGATTGTAGAGATCTGTTAATGACACTGTCCCATCATTCGCTGGTATTGAAAGCATCTCCTAATAAGGTTACCAAGCAGAATTAAGTGATTGTATGCTACAGTTGCTTAACAATGTCTGGTCCAGGGATTATTAGTGAGATCTTTTTCAAGTGTTCCTGAAAAAGGCGTCTCCTACGTCTGGAGATAACAGCATGTTGTAAACAACTGGCTTTTTATGGGAGTAAAACTGGGATGAATACACTTGAAATACTTCATTTTACTCTTCATTTGCAGGGTATACAAATAGCCCGGACTCATGAGTTGAAGCCCTACATTATATTCATCAAGCCACCCAGCATAGGTTGCATGAGGCAGACTCGTAAAAATGCCAGGATCATTACAGATTATTATGTGAACATGAAGTTCAAGGTGAGATTTAGGAATAAAAGAGATTGAGTTTATTAATCTGAGATTCTGTTATTAGAACATAATGCATTCTACTATGCTACAATGTTAACACTTAAAAAAATATTACTGCGTCTTTAGGATCAAATCTAATTATTCTTACCTTTTTCTGTAGATTTTGTTGGGATTTCTTTCCCCCCTCCAGATTGGCTTTGAAGCATAAGAGTTGTAATTTGTATCTAGGGGGCTGAGACATTTTGCTTCAAAGTCTTTAAAGGAGAAACTATTTTTCTTATTTTTGTTTTAATTAGCTGCCTTGTGTCAATATTTGAGTCAATATGTATATTTACTGTTTGCATTGAAATACTTGGAATGTGCTTCCTTCAGTAATTTAATAATTATTTTTTCACAGTTATAAGAATGTATTATTATTTCAAATGGTTAATGACAGTATCAATCCTATACTAAGTTCTGTAGATAAAACATAGATCCCGCTTGCAGGAAGTGCATACCTTACATTTAGAATATATACAACACTTTGTCACAATTGCTTCCAAGCAAATCATAATCAAACTTAGCATCTTAACATTTTGGAGACCTCAGTCTATAACTATGTGGAAATGAGTCATGATTGTTATGACAGAAAGTAACATGGACACTGTGGAAGTAAACTAAAATTTAGAATAAGAACACAAGCATTAGTAGATTTGCCTTCCAGTCCTTAACATTCTCTGCCAGCACTCATCATTAGAGTGACTTTTTTAGGGCAAATGGAGCATACTGAGACACAAGATACTTCCTTGGGAAGCATGTGGCAGGCAGCTCTGTTTCTGAGACCTGGAACTGACTGTAGAGAGTGTACTTTTATTATAGCAAACTGTAAATGAAATAAAGCAGACTGACATTATCTATTGACCCCTTATTTATGTGGCCCAAGGTGTTTTGCAGAAGCTGTGCAGGTATGTTTCTCTACACAACACTGAAGTTTTATGGACTTACTCTGTCTCACAGGAAGAAGATTTACAGGAGATGGAAGATTCAGCTAAGAAAATGGAAGCTCAGTTTGGTCAGTTCTTTGATCAAGTGATTGTGAATGACAATTTACAAGAGGCATCTGCGCAGCTGCTGTCTGCAGTACATCGTGCACAGGTCGAGCCCCAGTGGGTCCCTGCAGTATGGATATGCTCAGACACTCAGCCCTAATTCTGAGCAGCAGGCAGCTTCAGAAAGATTACAGCTTATGTTTTACTTCAAGAATAATCCTAATGTCAGGATTGCAAGAATTTATCTTTGTATGTGAGGGATTTGGAAGCGGATTAGGAAAGAAGCTGCTATGGGAGATATAATCATACTATGTTCTGTGTAGCTCTTGAGCTTTTTATGTTACAGTTGCATCCACTTTTGTACAAAAAAAAGGAAATATTGTGAGCACTCAATTACAAGAATAAAGAAAAATCTATTTTGTTGCATGTATCTGCATTATTTACTTACACCTAAGTTCAGAAAGGTCCTTTCTTTTTATTATGCTTATTCTGGCTCCGTGATGCATCTACATTCTGGAAGCCTTACAAATCATATTGAGTCAGAATGTGCTTTTTTTGCAGTTGTCAATGAGCAGAGTGTTATTTATGAAGGTATTGGTTTGTAATTAATAGATTAGATTGGCTGCTAATACTTTTTACCGTTTAAGATAGGAGTGGTGTTGGCATAATATGAATTACTCCAAAACCTAGTTATCTTCGTAATACATATATCTTTTCTGCTGTATCATCAAGTGAGTACAAACTGACAGAATGTGGACTTACCAAAGAGAAAAAAAGTCAGAAACCCTTTCTCTTGTTGGTTTGGTCTGTGGTAGCATGCTCTCCTCATGAAAGGGTGTAATGCTTGTGGCAAGTAAGTTCCTCACTCTCTTTACCTCAGATTTGTAGCTGTCTTGCCCCTTGAGGTACACAGATGGTTATTTTGTTGGCCTACATCATCTTGGAGGAAAATCAAAAAAAGCAAGTTAAGCAGTCTAGAAAGCGGTTATTTAAAGTCGAATATTACAGCCCCCAGGATGCCTGCTTGTTCCAGAGCCAGGGTTTTTATTCCCTGTTTAGAGGTAAAATGGGAGAGACCGAAGCCCCAACATGACATTGATATGAGTTAAATACTGGTGAGGGTGAGATAGCAGCCAGGTCTGTGCTGTTGGTCCATGACCAGCTTCCCCACGTCTACCTAGTCCAGCATTTGTCGACTCTTTGCCTTTTTTCCATTTGTTATTTCCTTCTTTTTTGGTGGGTTTTTTGGTGGTTTGGTTTGAGTTTTTTCCGATTACACTATAGATTTAGCAGTTTCTGACCCTGGCCACAAGATGAACTAGTCTAGAACTCTTTCCCCCTCGCTTTTGCTTGTCTGCAGCCCGAGAGACGGCGGCTCCGGCTCGGGGCCGCGGGACTGGGCCGGCTCTACCGAGCGAGCTGCCGGCGAGGAGCGCAGCCAGGAGGAGGGAACGGGAAGTCGGACCTCCCGGCGCCGGGGGGGCGCAGCTGCGGCGCGGGGCGGAAGGCGCAGCGGCTCCTCCCCGCACAGCCGGAGCTGGGCGGGCGCGGCCCATGGCGGCGCGGCGGGCGGGCCCCGGCGCGGTGAGGGGGCGGTGGGGCCGGAGCGGGCGGGGGACGCGAACGGCCGCGTGGGGCTGCAGCGTGGGGGGCTCGGCTGCGGCCTTGGAGGGGGTGGGAGCGTGGCCCACCTGAGCCCTGTTGCTGAAGGGATGTGGCGGGGGGCTCCCCGCAGTAGCTGCTCCGGGAGGGCGGAGCTGAAGCGCGACGCGGGAGCTGAGATCCCTGGTAGCGCGGCTCCTGCATCCCGCGGGAGGGGGGATGTAACCGGCCGCAGGGTCGCACGTTTCTGCCCATCTTTGCTGCAGGCAAAGCAAGCAAGCATTTCCTCGTGTTTTTTCGTATAAATATCTCAAAAGAAAATCTGCTTTAACAAATCTGTAAAGGCTGCTTCAGTGTTTTTAAACATCGGGGACTTTTAAAGCTTTTCTGCTCTACATCCTGGAATGGACACCCGGTGGGTTGGGTAGTTCGTTTCTCCCCCTGAGTTTCCAAATGCGTCCCACCGCCTTGTGGCCTGGCTCAGGAGTGCAAGCACAGGGTTTGACTGAGGCAGCGGCTGCCTGGTTTATGGGACTCTATCTTTTTAGAGTGCACCATTAGTTACGTTAGAGCACTCAGCGGCTCTTCTGTCAATAACAAAATGTCCATGGGAACCTGTCCCAAAACTCATCCTTTCTATGAAGTTGGGAGTGAGTTACTTCAGACTCTCTGAAACTGCAAATAGACCAAAGCTGATACCTCCATGGCAGAGTTGGGGACTGTCACACAGATGGACAGATGAGTATTCACCACTGGCTGCTTGCATGTGGTTTCCTTTGTTGCAAGGAATAAATGATATAGAAATCTATGCATTTCCCACTTGTTTTGTAGAAGGTAATAAAATGGGGAGGTATTACACAATACAGACATACTATGGCATAGGCTGTGTAAAACGTTTGTGGGGTGTTTTTTTTTTGTTTTTATAGGGTTTTTAGCTTTTAGCTTTTTAAAATGCCAGATATCTTAAACATTTAATATTTACTGCCACAAGAATGTTGGAAACAGTAAAAGTAATGAATCTGACCTTTACCAAGATTTTTTCCCCTTACGGTGTGCCCATATAGTGTGACCAGCTCCACCAGTTTGCTGGGTGCCACTTAGGGTGTGCAGTTCTCTACCTCTGTAAATGACACTTGCTGTCAGTCTTCAGCATGGCCAAAATCCAAGTGAGAGATTTGAGGTCTAATCCCACAAACCCTTCCTTGCATGAGGCATCTAGTTTGCTTTGGGTAAACAAACCAATGTAAAATTTGCATATAGGAACCTGTACCAGCATGCAGAGTTACAGGTTTTTTAGTGCAAATAACATTTGCTGCTGTGGAACAACCTGCCCTTCTTTCAAATGGGAGTAGTTCTGGGTCCTGACCCAGGGGCAGGAGGGTTCACGTCCAGCTAATCCTGGCTGCCTGAAGTTTATTTTTAGTTCAGAATAAGCTGAGGTTCAATGTGAGCAGCGTGAGGGAGCATAGACCAGTTCACAGTGCCTCTTTCAGGGAACGACTTCAAATGATATGGGAAAGAAACAAGTGGTAAGTTTGTGGATCCTTGAGTCTTGCCAGTCTTACCAGTCTTTATTTCTGGTATCAACTGAATTTTCTGAGCACGGGAGATATTTGTGTATATTCTTTCAATATAATTGTGTAGTACAGAATCTGAACGTTAACTCCTTTTTCTAGAGGAGAGAAAGGTAGAAACTCAGATTATTATCAGGAGATACTTTTAGATTTTAATTGTTTAAACTGCTGGTAAATATGTTCAAAATTATATGGAAAATTAATATTTTATAATATTTAAAAGTATTTTCATAAGTGATCTTATTTCCTTGTATTGTTTTTATTATTGTTCTGTATTCACATCTTCATTAATAGAAAATACGCAGCTCACATTGTATACTGTACAACTATATTGAATACTTAAATTATTGCAATATTTTGATATTTAAATAGAATGTCTAATAAGCTTTCTAATGAAAGTGGTACCTTAGATGAAAAGAGAAAAGTGCCTCACAAACAGAGGTTAGCTGTAGGTTCCTACTGCAGTGCCCATCAGAACTCTGGTAAAGGCATATTATTCCAGCCTCTTAAAAAATCCTGCTTTTATGTAACATCTCCATCAGGAATGTTTGGCCATTTAGGAGGCATACAGAGCAAAACATACCTTGGATGTTCTGATCTGCAGCTGTTTTCTGAGAGGTGGTTTCACACTGACAGAAGTTGACTTTTGTCTCTCTCTTGTCTTTCAGTGCCCACCTCGTGCCCTTCCTCCAGTGCCAAGGTAAAATCATTTCATTCTGTGAAACTGATCATGATGCTGTACTGCAGATTTTGAAAGTAATAACATTAAGAGAAATAAGTTTAATAAACATCTGAGTTGTAAAATTGCTTCTCTTGCTAATTTATTATCCCAAAATACTTTACAAGGAATGCAAAGCATTTTAAAGTTTTACAGAAGCCAAGAAATTTTACCATATTATCTCAGTTTTAATACTCATGAGATAAACCCTTTAATATGTTCTAGGTAAGTATTCCAGTTTTAATGTCTAGTATAGTTTAATTTTTGTCCTTTTTACTCTTCTTCCCCCCTCTTTCTTTTATTTTGTGTTCTTTAGTTTATTTGAATCTGCAATTTCTGCAATTAGACTTGATATTCTTTAATAAGGTTATAGGTATCTATTATTTTGATGTAGTATAGAGAAAAAATTGGGCTTTTTTTTTTCAGTGTGGAATGAAAAACAATTATATAGTTTTTATGACATAGTACTTCAGAATTCCTTCAAAGTACCTGAAAGTAAATGTGATGTTTATGATTGTCAACAGATAGTGTCTTTTTAGTGATATATGGGCTCAAATGTTTCATAACTTTTGTTGGTTTGTTATATATCAGGCAGTAAGACAAGTTTTAATTAGCCAGGTGATTAAAGCTTTTAATCTGATCCACAGCTAGCCAATCAAGAAACTGTGCATAGTCACCAACAAACTGTTGAATCTTGCTGATTGCTTTGAACCCTTAACCCCATTGTACACAACTGCTCATAAAGAGGAGTGGGGATAAGAAAATGAACCATAAAAGCAGCAGTGTGAATTTCACAGTTGTGAATTGTAATTGATTCAATATTAACTTTCTTTTCATCTTTTTACACTGCTTGTCAACAACTTTTCTTCTTCAACATGAAGTGGAAACCAAGGTGAGTTATTAAAGGGAACTACAAACACTGATAGTCCTTTTTGGTACCACTCATTCTCTCTTTATAGAGCCTTATACTTTTCGTAAATGCAGGCTTCATTATTTAAACTGTGCTGCCACTGTTAAAACTGTCATTTTTCTTTGCTCTCTTTACTGTTTGCTGTTTCCATTAAGGTAACTGAACTGTTGCCACTGTGCTCTAAACAAGAAGTTTATTTTTCAGAGCATTATTCAGAATATTTCAGTTTATCACTTAACACACATGCATATGTGTATTGAGCCTTTGCTGCACATAAGACTTCTTACCCTGATTTCTTACCCTGTTTTGCTGCCATCTTCTGTGCTCCTCCTCCTTGTGTGAACTGGTGAATTGTCATTTTACCTGTAAAAGACAAAGGATGTCATAATTTGTAAAAAATAATCTATTTCTTAACTTGCAATAGGATGTTAAAAAAAGGAAAAAGAGGTTTCTCCCTGCTGTGCACCCATACTTCTGTTTTCTGTTATGTAGATGAAATTCCACTGAGTCGTCCCAAAAAAAGGAAACCCAAAGGAAAGACTCCATTAGGTAAGCTCCTTCCAAGAGTGAAAACTGTTCTTTTATTCCTGCTATTTTTTCCTTTCTAACTTCTTTGCATAATTCATTAAATAGTAATTTCCAGCTGTAAGCTGCTTAGGCTGAATGTGTTAAGCACTTGGATTTTTGAATGAACTAAGATAAAACTCATTTAGCAATTTGGCTCAATTTCAGTCCTTGGCCAAATAAAGTCACAAGTTAATCACTCCGTTATCATTGAAGAGTTGATCTAAAAGATGACTAGCATCAGAGCTTTGTATTTTTACAAGAAGCAGATCTGAAGAACAAACATATTGTTTTAAGTAAGATTGTAAGTCTGATCTATTTTGATAAAGCAGAACATGTTAATAGGATCCTAGTGGATTTCTGTAAACAGTTGACTTGGGTCCGTGTAAAAGTGTGATGAGTAAACCTCCTTTATTTGCTTAAAACTGAGGCCTCACTGACAGGCCTTTAAATGCAACAAGTAGAGCTGTTGCTAGCAGGATATCCTAAGGATTAAGTTTTGTTTACTGTTGTTTTCAGTGAGCTGAAAGATGGTGCAAAGTACACTTTGACTTTGCCATTACTTTGCTGATTAATTTTGCATTTGAGCACAATAAAGGTTTATAAAAGGTGGGTAAACCTGAGCTTGAAGTGGAAACAAAGGTTCAGTTCTTGCTATAAAAACTGCAGTCCTTGAAAGAGCTATTAAACAACATGTGTGATGTAAAATGGAGAATTTTGTCTTTCTGCATCTGATCATGCAAATTGATGCTACTGCGCTATAATAGGAATTCATGTTAACCTCTCACAGAAATATAATTGCTCCAAAATATAATAATTCATGTCTCAGACTGAAGTAAGTAGCCTTCAGTGGTTTTTTTTCTGCTCCTTCTTTATTCTTGTGCTGTATGTTTAGCATTTAAATTTTCCTTTGATGTGATGCCATTTTGCCTTAGCACATATCTGTGTGGATCACCTTGTAATAAACTGTTAATTTTTTTCTTGCATGATAACCTTTGCACATAGAAAAGAGAAATATAGAGGTGTAGTTTTTTCCCGTGATGGATTTTTTTCAGGCAGTCCTCTTCTGTATGCCCAAATGAGAATCGTGCTGCTTCTTGGGTACTTAAATTCCCTCCTGAGCATGAAACTGTTACAGTGAAATACCTTTGTCTATTTCTATTTCTCATCATTGATTCCCAACTCCTCTATTTCCAAGCCAATGCATTTTCATCTCAGTTGTTGCTCAGCTGGGCAGCAATGTAGTAAATGGGAGCTTTCTCTTGCCTGTTTCTCAGTGGCTCTGAATTCAGTCTGCTGGATCTTTTCATGTGGTTTTAGATGGCATCGTGCAAGCAGCGGTTCGTCGGCAGTCTGAAAGCAGCGAGCCCCTGACTCCTGAACCCCCTGATGCCCCTCCTCAGAGAAAACGCAAGAAGAAGAAAGCACCTACTGGTATGTGAGATAGTTGTAGATGGGAAAGAGCAGTAAATAAATCTTGGTAACACAGAGATATGTCTGGACAATGTGTATTTTGGTTTAGAACATTTCATGTGCTTTACTTAAAACAGCTGAAAGTAATCTCTGGGTGAGAGGTATCTTAGAGTTTCACTTTCTGGTTTCAGATTTCATAGGGTACAAACCTCCATAAAAATAATGGCAATAGTGTTTTGGAAATTATATAATACTTTACATCATTCAAAGATGAATGATGTAAAGTATTATGAACTCAGAAGTTCATTACTTTTTTTGCCACTCTTTTTATATAGNTATAATACTTTACATCATTCAAAGCTCAGAAGTTCATTACTTTTTTGCCACTCTTTTTATATAATAACTATTTATGTATTTAGGTGAATGTATTTCCATTTTTATGAAAGCTCTGAAACTTTCATGTTGGGTTGTTTTTTTTAAATCTTCAGATTCTGAGACCTCTTTTACCCAGCAAAATGTGGCATCCCTATTTCAGAATGGAAATGGCATGGATGTCCCTGAAGCTGAAGAAACAGTGATCCGCAAACAGAGAAAAAGAACAAAGTGAGACAAAACTAATACAGCTCATAATTTGGAATAACAGTGACAGTGAATGTGGCTGAGGAGTATTTTACGTTGTCATTTTACAAAAATGTAAATTGAAGCCCACAATACCATTCAGCCTGTGTGCAGTTCTTTCCAGGGTTAAGATCTAACTTTTTTCACTTTTTTGTTCTATGCATACCTTGATGCATTACAGCTCCGAATACATTTTCATGAGCGTAATAGTTCAGTCACAGACACGAAAAAAATTAGAATTTGGAACTTTCTCTCATTCTTACTGTCTTAATTCTATGAGAGTTAGCACTTTTTTTCCCAATTATTTTATATGTTCTAATCGTTAATCTCTTACGGAATTAATCTTACGGTTTTAGTCAACTAACTCCATGGGAACTTTAGTCCTTAAAATTATAAACAGGGTAATATTATACAGGTCATAGCCTGATCAGTTCTTATCAGTGAGGTTAGACATGTTAAATGTTCATAGGAGCCTTTGGATTTTACACATTACTTCCTATTCTTTCTCTTGTATTCTGTGTTCCACTGTGTGTCCTGTGCCACAGGAAACCCCGGCCAGCTGAAATGCACAGTTCCAATGAGCTGGAAGTGGAGGAGGAAGACATCATTGAAGATGAGAACAGAAGGAGCCCAGATCAGCAGCCTGTGTTTGCTGCTCCCACTGGAGTTAGTCAGCCTGTTAGCAAAGTGTTTGTTGAAAAAAGTCGTAAGTTCTTCTTGTGATTTAAGTAATTTAAGAATATTCTTGCAGTTAGAGGAAGCATTATTTTATCTAAAATCCAAATACTGTAGTATTGGGAAGAATTTTTTAAAAAGTTTTCCAAAACAAAAATTATTTGGAAATATGCATGATAATTTTTCAACAGTGAATGCTGGTGTTGCTGTGCTGGTATAGTTGGTTGATTTTTTTAATTCCATGATGGGGATGAAAACAGTTTCAAAGTACCCAGCTGAGCTCTTTTGACTTAATACTGTCACAGTACCTTGAGAAGAAATTATTACTTACAAAAAGTCTTTCAAGTGGAAGTTTTTTGCAAGGTGTTTGGGTTTTTTTGTTGTCTTGTTTGGGGGTTTTTTGTCCCAGGGAACACTGAGTAATTTCCCAAAGTGCTTTGCACATTCTAAATCCATAGCCTGGCCCACCAGGATGCATCACTCTGACCAGAGGAATCCTGTATCAGTGTAAGCTGACAAAGGGCAGGAAATGGGGAGAAAAAAATTTCTAATGGAAATTCTGATGCTTACAGCTTTTTAACACTAGTAAGTATTCATGTAGAAATGATGAAGAAAGGAAACAGACCTTTCTGACAGTGATTTCCTTATCCTTTCAGGGCGTTTTCAGGCAGCTGACCGTGCAGAATTTATTAAAACCACTGAAAATATCAATGTACTTCTGGATGTGAAGTCTTCATGGACTACTAGAGATGTTGCCCTCTCAGTGCACCGAAGTTTCAGGTGAAAGATAAGTGTTCTGATGTAAATAAACATAAATCACAGGTTTGGTTTTGGTTTGGGTTTTTTCCTCCCTGAAAATTAGTCTTTCCTCTACAGTTGTGATGTATTTTTATTTCTTTTGGACATTCCTTATAAATGGTGGTTCAGGATGCAACAGGTGTAAAGTCTATCAGTCCTCTTACTGATACCAGCATTTGATATTTGTTGTCAAGAGAATGTATTTCTGGTTTAGACATCACATGTGAAATACAGCTTATAAAAAGAATAACTAAGAAAGCCATATTGCAACGATTCAGACAAAATCTGAGTAGCAAGAGATTGAGTTGATAACCAAAATATTAGTCACCTACAGAAATGTGTTAGAAAATAAGACTGACCCATCATGTGTATAACTAGAATGAAAATAGCTGAATTCACATAGTTGTCAAAGAAAAATCCTGGTTAGTGAAAAATAGGGAGGAGTGAAATTGGACTGGGGCCATAAGCTTGCAGGTAATAGCAAAAACATTGGGAAGGTGACAGCTATTTTCTTCTGTGGTGTTTTTTATCTGGAAGCCTGTGCTTCCTTCTCAAGCTTTTCCTCAGCAATGACGATAATTAAAAGATTGCCTTGGGGACAAGTTAGGACATTGTATAAGGGGCAGTGGTCTTGGGAAACTACAGGCAGCTACAAGTGAAAGTATTTGATTCTTGTAATTCTAATGAAAGCATGGCAAAACATCTCTGTTTTCTTTAAGATATCATGTTCTGGTGCAGTCTGTGAAGGGACGAAACAGAAGTACTGCTTAGAATTTTTAAAACTAGATCAGAAAAAGCACTCAGAAGCAATCACTGAAAGGCTTTGAAAAGAGGGGTTGAACAGTTGGACTCATAGGCCTTTTCTATCTATAGCTAATTCAAGATGTTTAAACTGGTTTGATGTTCTTTCCTCCGTTCAGGGTGTTGGGCCTCTTCAGCCATGGCTTCCTCGCTGGTTATGCTGTATGGAACATCGTGGTTATCTACATTTTGGCAGGAAAAGAGCTTTCCATGGTTTCTAACCTTCTTGAACAGTATAAGACAATAGCATACCCAGCTCAAAGTTTGTTCTATTTTTTGCTGTCTATCAGTACAGTCTCAGCCTTTGACAGGTAAAATATATTTGTATTTGAAAGGTGTATATAATTTGTGTATAAGATGTTCCTTTCTCCTTTCTATGGCACATTTTGATTTGCTATTGATGGTTTAATTGATATACTTAAAGAATGATTTTTCATATGGCTGACTGTGCAAAGAGATGGTGTACTTGTGCATCCAGACCTTTGGTACACATTTCTGTCCAGTGCTTCCACTCTGCTACAATGTGCTGCTGGTGTTTGTGTGATCAGGAGGTGAAACAAATAAAAGAGCTGACCTGTTTTTTTGGAGGTGGAAATGTGAAAAGGGGTGGAGAACAACAAATGTTTCTATTGGGCTACTTTTCATACAAATCCATTCCCTAGTCAGGTTTGAAACACAGCTGTGTGAACAGTTTTCCTGGCTTAGCTGGGGTTTCTGCATTACAGATTAAGAGTGGGAATTAAAAGAAAGAAGCTCAAAAACCATCATAAGATAGACTATAGATTCATGGATATTACAAATGTTTCTTTTAGTTACAGGTAAGATAAGCCAGGAGAGGAGTTCGTGCTGTGAAAAAAATTGTGACTTTTTTTCTGGAAGGATGGCAGGGAGGAGTCCCAAGTTATTTGTATTTGCTCCTCTAAGCAACATAAGCAGTTACATTAGCATGGACACTGAACCTTATGGCAAGGATTAGAGGGGACAGATGTCCCCAGGTTCTCCCTGTTTCAGAACGTCTGCAGTGTGAAAGCTGCAGACTTCACAGAACATCCTCCTTTGTTTCAGTCTTTCTTGGAATTGGCATAATGGGGACCATTGCCATGTGTGGGATGTAGTTATATATTAATACACCGTTACAGAAGCAGAAAAAATACTTGCAAAAAGTAAGAGAAAAATAGAATACTGTTAGAGGAACAATATCATTGTCTTACTAGGCTATGTTAATGACTCTTGATTTTGTTACCAGGATTGATTTGGCAAAAGCATCACTTGCACTGAGGGGCTTTCTTACCCTAGACCCAGCAGCACTAGCTTCTTTCTGTAAGTATTTTGAAGTGGACAGGAAGCTGTCCAGAAAATATGGTAAATGGAAAACTCCTCCATACTCTTTTTAGTGAATTCTTCCTCCCAGGTTATTTTCTACTTGAGAATAAATGACTTGCTCATTAGTTGATAATAGCAAAGGCCATAAACACTTTGTCACGTATTTTTTAAAGCATTTGCAGTAGTAGCATTAGTAGGGCTGCTAGTGAGATAGTTCTTTTCCATTTCTGAATACAGAACACAAACCTAACAAAAAGCCAGAATCACAAGATGCAACCTTTGATGTAGCTCATGCATTTAAAAAGTGTAGAAACAAGATTTTGATGGGTCAGGGGAATGTTAAAGAAGAGAGAATGAATTAAAGGAGATGGTCATTGGAGGCAGTGAAGTGAAAGGAAAGAAAATGTAGTAATTAGTACCATGTCATGATGAGACAGCATTTTATGAATTTATATCTGACACTACTAATTCCATTTCTTCCAGTGTACTTTGCTGCTCTTATCTTATCTTTAAGCCAGCAGATGACATGTGACAGAATCAACCTCTACACACCACCTTCGGAAAATGGCAGTATCTGGTAGGAAACAAGAAATCTCTTCTGTAAATTATAACATACCTCACTTAGGGACCCTTGTCAAACTAGCAGATTGAAGCGGTTGTATGTAAGAAATTATTGATGAAGGATTTTATTTCTGAACCTGCCTTTGTTTGAGCTTGTCCTGAATATTTGATATTTTCACTGAAAAATAAAAACTCAAGGATGAATTTGGTCACATTGGTTGCAAGTCCATTATACCTCAAACAAGAGTTGGAATGATGCTGGAAATGTCATCTGGCAGGAACCTTACTGAGGTAACCATTTTGGATTCAAGGGCAGGACAAGATTCTGTAGACAGTCAACGCTGTTTTTGAAGGAGTCTGCCACAGGATGCATGGACGTAGCAGACACAGCTGGCATTTAAATACAAACCAGCATTTCATGGAAGGTGATGCCATCCAAAACTGTTACTTTCTGAAGTACCTATTAATGGACTTAAATTCTGGGAGCACAAGTTTTTAAAGTGAACCAGGAGAAGTAGAACAAAGGCACTTAGGTGAAAATTTGCTGGTTTGGGCAGAGTGTTTTGGGGGGAACAGGGTTTTAGGGTTTCTATATAAATGTTTGTTGAGTTGTTTATTAAAAAGCCTAGATTCTAGTAACAAAACAATAACCTGCTACTGATACTGTAGTAAGAAAAGTTTCAGCTAGTGTAAATACCTTCTTAAAACCGTATCCCATCCACCCTGCAGCATCCGTGCACAAGTCCTTGCATTGGTTTCCAGGCAGACTCACTGTTCATGTGCCTTGCTGACTCGTGAGCAAGTGCTTAGAAATAAGATTGACTGATGGCATTTCATAAAATTTGACCATGCATTTTGATTTTTGTTTTCTTTCTCTTGACCAAGAAAAGGAATTTTTCGTTGAAATATGCAAATTTACTTTCTCAATGAGATTATGGGGTTACTTAGCTGAGTTGCTGTCTTTGGTAATTGTTCTCTGTACCAGGCCTTTGCAATGCAAGGCCATCATGATGGTACAAGTAGCTCCCTTCACATCTGGCTTAGTGAACTTACTTTGGTGATACTCTTTTGAGGGGATTACTGTAACTTCTATGTTACATCACCAGTGATGGCTGATGGTTTGATGTGTCTTTCCCAGGATGGCAGGTACAGAGGAAGAAATTGTTCATTCCTGGGTTGTGGTGAATCTCGTAGTGTCTGTTCTAGTTGGGACAAGTTGGATCTTCTTGTCTTCCCGACCAGAGCTAGACCACAGTGAAGGTAGGAAACGTTACTAGGCAAAATGTTGTTTATTCAAGTTGGTTTTTTAATCTGCTGTGCTCTGCATTTAGTTTTCAAAGCTAGTCCTGAGAAATTTTGTGGCTGAGGAAGAACAAGTATTTCCTAGCGACCTTCCACAGCAAATGCTTCTTAGAATGCTGGTGTCTGTGTTTAGTTTTATAAACATTAATTTAAAAAGAAAAGCTTTATCTATCCTGTCTGAAGCAACATGAATTTTGAAACATTAGAGAGTGTCTCTTTTCTATGAAGAGAAAAATAATTTAAAATACTTTAATAATTGTTAAAATATTTGAAATGTATTTATTCCACTTGTGTCTTAGATAAGTCCCTAATGTTACTAATGTTCCTTCTGCAGTGCTTAATGCATTACAAATTCAGTATTGTTTTCAATAGAACAATGCAGTAGTTTTTGATTCCCGAGCTTTGAAAAGTCAGATTTGTCCTTGCAGAACAGGACTTCAAATGAGGACTGCTTGTGCTTGTCCAGGCTGGAGGAGAGGGCAAGCAGGTTCTTCTCTTAGAAGAAACTTGGCTAGAAATTAGGCCTTCTTCCTTTTGTGTTCTACCTGGAATCCAAAAGGTGTGTCCTGTCAAGTGCATGCAGCCTGTCACTTGAAGGTATCCTGTACATAAAAATCCTAAGTTTCAACTTAAAAATCAACAGGTATCCTAATAACACCATGAATTGAAGCACAGATATGTGTTTGGGAGGCTGAGGATTCAACATGCCTCTTCAAATTACTTTTGAATTTTAATGTACAGGTGAATTTCAGCTGGCTCCAGTTACTATGTCTATTTCTAATAACTGATTTAATGAGTTCAAAAAACCCAAAAAACTAAGTGGCAGCCTTTACAGTCCTCAATGGTAAAACTTATAATAGATGCTTAAATCATATTTAAACCTCATGTTTTAAATAGTAAAGACTCGCTCGAGGAATCCAGTGGCACAATTTTACTCAGGTTTTGATTAAATTTTTTGGTATTAACATGTGCCTACTAAGATTGGAAAATCACTTCGGAAATTTCTAGAGAGAAATGCATTAGGACTTACTACAAATAGTAGAGGAAGCTTAGTCTGCTAAGGATGAGGTAGCAAATCATGTGGCTCTCAAACTTGAGAGGATAAACCACATTACTGCATGTACTATAACTACCATGTTGACAGGCTGTTGGCAAACACTGCCTGGGACATACGCTGGATATGCAGGCAGCAAGACTGAACACACTCCTGTGCTGAGGTGCAGTACAGATAGAAGCCAGACAGGAAAACTCTACCCTCAGCAGCACAGCTGCACAAGGGCTACTTCATGAGATGCTTGGTGTGCATAGCCAATTTCTCCACAAGGAGCTCTTCACTGCTGACCTTGGGCTGTTTCCCAGGCCTGAGCTGCTGTGGTGCCAGCTGTGAGCAAGTCCTATTCATACCTGATTCTTCCTAAGCCAGGTTCTAGTGCTGCTAACTTAACACTGTGAAACGCAGAGCAGCGACACCTGAAAACGAATGAGTCTCTGAACAGAAGTCTTCCTTCCTGAGTCTGACACTCTGAAAACTTCAACAATCCCTCAGTCTACTTCAGAGTTTTGTCTCAGTGTCCATGTTGAATGCACGATGGTATTACACACGATCAATTGCTAACATTGTCACCAATTCTGTCAATTTTGGGGAGCAACAATTGTTTTCTAAAAATATTGGTGACCCTTGCCATCGCTGAGTTGTTGATATGATTGGGATGAAATGCAGGAGGCCTGTGGGAATGCCAGGGTGCTTTTCAGGAGTAATGAAATAGTACTCCGGTGAAAGTTTTCAGAAAAAACATAATTCTTTCCTTTCTCTTTTAGAATTGATGTTTCATTCTGAAATTGAGGAATTTCCTCAGGGAGATGTCTTACCCAGAGTCCAGCCATAAGTGTGGAACAAGAATCTGCAAATATTGTAGCTGTGACCAATGGCTCAATATGTTGTGTATTATAGCTATGTATTATAATTTTCATAAAGAAAAAAATGTATTTTTATATTGTATATATTTAATGTTGATCTTTTTATGTATGTTACAGTTTCCAAATGTGATTGAAAACTTTTATACTTTGGCTTTTTATTTTACAAAGCAGATTGTCCCTAGTGCATAAAGTCAAGGTGATTTTGTAAAAATTGCTACCTACATAGCCAAAGACATTAGAGGGATGCAGAAGATCAGGTTCAGTGCTTTTTTGACTGCTCTACAGTCTTCAACAACCTACTTTTGTTACTGATGTTGACAGCAGTTTGCTTATCTCATTTGGTTAAATATTTTTTAGAGATAAAAAAATAAATCTTACAACAAAAGTAGTCTAAGGAAGATTTGTAACAAAACAGAGTTAGGTACCATAAACCCCACCAAGTTAGTAAGCTTAAAATAATCTACATTTATTTGTCATAAAAAATATTTTCTAGAATAAAGGATTAAATTGACAGGGATTTTGTTTAACAATCCATAGAAGAGGACACTTTTTAAATTTTCATTTAGTTCTCTTGACAAAGATCTTGATGATACAAGTTCTTACAGGTTGATGTAGATACAAGACAGAGAAGTTTTAATATTGCAAGAATGTGGTCAGTTAAATACATCTTCTAATCAAACAGGGTATTTTTGTGTTGCCAACAGGATGTATCCATGTCCTGTAATTTCTCAGCAGTCAGGAAGCGTAGCTATTACAAAGCCACTGACAAGAATAGTGTTCTGATTTCTCCTTATCTGGTACGACAAGAGCAAACTTGGATTTCATAGATGTTAAAAATGTTCCTACTTCTACCTATTTTGATGGAGATTGTTTTCTGCCAAATTGTTGGTTTGTGATAGGATAGAATGGGAAACTTCTTCCTAAAATTACAAGAAAATGTTTATTAAAGCAACTCAAAAACTCTGCAGCAACCCACCTTCTATGCAGTGAGGTAGTAGTGACTGTGGCTGGTGGTGGGTTTTGCTGATGAGAACCAACATTCCTTTTATAGTGGCAAAATGAAAGCATTGCGGATAGGAATAAATACAGATATATTGCAGGACGAAGTGATCTCCTTATTAGACACAGCCAAAGTCTAGTTTGAAAACCATTTATCAAGAAAATACCACCTAAAGCCCCATACCTGTTTGTATATGATACTTAACATATATTGATTTTGCCTTGTTTGATTTAATGTGTGTCTGTGGGTGGTTGTAAAAGGGGTGCACTTGTCAAAGTTCAGTGAAGAATTACTGAACTTTTTAGTAGTGAAGTTAAGAGAAGCCAAATAAGACTTGAAAGGAAATGTTAAAGAGCTTTCAAAGCTTTCTGTGCTAACTTTCTGTGCTCTTACCTGAGTTGCTTCAAAACAAACTTGGGAACGTGAATAAGTAGGGCTGTTGCTGCCCTGTTGAGAGGACCTGTGTTCTCTTGTGTCCATTCCGCAAATTTAAGTTATTCAGAAAAGTCACTGTTATCTTTTAAATCGTCTTTTTAAACATCTTTTAAATGCTGTGATAATCTTGGCAGGGAGGGAAAAGATACCTACAAAAATTAAAAGATGTTCCACAGCTGTTGGCTGCATTCTGAGGCATTCAGTTTGTTGTGGGAAGGAGCCTTTAACCTCTTTTGTAAATTGTTATGGCTCTTGTGTCTGTATTTTTGTAAAACTAGAGCTAAATTATGGCTGGCACTGCATTGTACATTAAAATGGAGAGATTGAGTGTGCTGGTCTCCTTCAGTTGTGCACTGGATGTTCTTGCCATGACTTGGCTGTAGGAGATGAGGGATGAGGCAGGAAGTGTTCCCATGTAGTTTGCCACCACACTTTCTTCTGATGTTGTGTATTTGCTTGCAGAATCACTGACCTCCTGAAGATGAGATTATTAATGTCATAGCTGTGTGACACTTCTTTCATCTTGGTATGGTCAGAAGTATAATTTTGCCCCTAAAATACAGAGCTCAGCAAAAGTCTCCTAAGGCATCACATCAGTACAGGAAAACCTTGGATAACATCATTGCTTGATTTCTGACAATACTAGGAAGTTGCCTTCCAACTATCCCTTGGAAAAAGTGATGCCAGCCAAGAGCCAGATTCATTCTTACTGTGAAATACAGTAGTTTTTAGATGGTTGAGCAGGGATTGAATTGATGAATGTAATGTGATCAGTTTTCAAGCCAGGCTTGCCTTTCCAGTGTATCTTTTTAGGAGGGTCTGAGTATATCCATATTTAAATTAATGAGTTTTGAGGTTGCCATATAAAAAGCACAATAAACAGTTTTATGGCTGATTGTCTATTTTACAAAATACTTTGCATCCATTAAGCCTCACAGTGGAATATGAGTTTAACTGAGTGGGTTTTTTTAGTTTCTTGGAAAGTTCTAGAACGAGTTTACAAAATAGATGTTTAATTGTAGAACATGCAATATTTGTAGAAGCCTTAACTGAAATGCCTTTGTGCATTTCCATGTCATTGTTTTTAATGCATTTGTGTTAATGAAAATAATTGCAGATATGTTGGTGCCATATTCTTGTTTTTACATATATTAAACAATTAAACAATTGCTGTAAACTAGTTAGAAATGATAGTAATACTTTGTCTTGTTTCTGGTTGTTTAGTCTGTTTAAAAGAAATCAGTCTGTCTGAGGATTTGGGATGGGGGGCTGAGGGGCTGTCTGGGTTTGCTCCAGACTTGGGTGGACAAAGCCACATTCAGCCTGATCAGAGGCTGGACCCAGTGGGCCTCTGGAGGCCCTCCAAAGCGAAATTTTTAAAATTATTTAAATTGTTCTAGTTATTTAAAATTAATTTCGTCTTGGTTTAAATGTTACTCCTTCAAGGCAGCTTTCTCAATATGAAGCCAGGTGACATTAATTTGCACAGTGTCTTTTTAAAGTAGTTTTGGTATTGCTGAGGTCAACTTTAGGAGGGTTATGAATAGGTGAGAATTACTCGCTTGCATATTTCCAGCAGAATTAATTTAAATGACTGAAGACTTGGGGAGATCAGAGAAAACCATCAGGTACATACCTATAGCCAAGCCTAAGCCTTACCTGTCTCTTCCTTTTTCCCCAAAGCGGTGTGGAAGGTGCTATTGCATTCCTCAGGGCGGCTGTGCGTGAAACTAATGCGTAAATCCACAGACATTTGCAGAAGGACTGTTTTGCTTGGCTGTTATTTCAGTTCTGTGTCCCCAGGGCTGCTCGCTCCCTTCACGGACGGCAGAGAGGATTCCCAGCCTTCCGCCTGTAACCCGCCGGTTGCTGCTTCTGGAGACAGGTGCTTTAGGGGATGTTTTTTCCTGCCATGTGTCGCCCTCCCGTCCCCGCTGTGTTTATTTATCGAGCAGCTTATCCGGCCCGGTCACCCCGCTCCCCCTCAGCCCTGCCCGGCCCTGCCACCCCGTTCCCCCTCAGCCCTGTCCGGCCTTGCCACCCCATTCCCCCTCAGCCCTGTCCGGCCCTGCCACCCCATTCCCCCTCAGCCCTGTCCGGCCCTGCCACCCCGCTCCCCCTCAGCCCTGCCCGGCCCTGCCACCCCGCTCCCCCTCAGCCCTCAGCAATTTTCCCGCCCTCGGTAACGGCCGCCAGGGGGCGGTGGCGGGGCCGCCATGTCGGACTCGGCCGCAGCGAAACCGCCGCGCTGCCGTCGGTGATTGCGGCAATGCGCTCCAAGCGGGAAATCCAGTCAAAAAGAAAAAATTCCCACGAACCAAGCTGTTTGTTTTAATAATTCGGTATTTGAAATTTATGTCACTTTTTCTTCAAACTGTAAAAGTTGTAGAGCCCTCCCTAGCTGAGAATTCCCTGTACAGTTTCCCTGTACTGTATTCAGTAAAATGGAAGAGAGCACAGCTTTTCAGATGGATTCAAGTAGGCCTCAAACAGTGACACAGAAACAAAAAGCAAGATCTTCTTGTGGATAAACATCCACGCTCACTGCCAGATGTAATAGTTAACCCCCATAGTGAAAATAAACAGATTAATGCACTTTGGGAGGGTGGGCAGCCCTCTCCACCCCTTCTCGCCCCAACAAAAAAATAAAACTCAAACCAAAACTCAGAACAACTGCCCCAAAAACCCCCAGAATAAACTAACCAACAACCATTTTGGAAAAAAAAAAAAAAAAAAAAAAAAAAAAAAAAAAAAAAAAAAAAAATTAAAAATTTTAAAAANTAAATTTGAAATTGTTAAAAAGTCTCACAGTAGAAGAGTAAGAACAAAGTCTGAAACAGTAAAATTCTTCCATTTTAAATGCTTGTGATGCTGATATTCAAGCAGGGCATCTTTGTAGGCCATGGCTTACCCTTACAGCAAATTGCCCAAAATGTGTCATTTTACAAGTCCAGCATACGGAAAAAGAAAAGTTGCCAAAAAATCCTGACTGGAAGTCAAAAGAGAAGCAATGTAGAGAAATGTGCCATGCCATGCCACCAACATCTGGGTCAAATACTAATAAATATGCTATTTAAGAAGGAAAACCAAACTACTTTGTCCTCAAAACTAGTTTGAGGAAGTCTAGTAATGTAAAGAAAAATTGTGGAAAATAGGCTGGATTACCTTTTTCAACATCACATGCTGCAAGCTCCAAGGATTCAAAATCATGTGTTCTCCCATGATAAGGAAAACTTGAAGCAGAAAATGGAGCAGGAAAAAGAGCATGACAGCCAGCCAAATATATCGCTCCACAAGTCTGTAATATGGCTCCATCAGCTACTGTAGAACAACAGGTACCTCAAACCAGGAAAGAATGTAGAATAGACAGACTTTGAAAATAAAATGTAATAGATAAACTCAGCATTGATACTCTTGACCCGTATGTAAATTTTGACAAAACAGAGGAAAACCTCTGCATCCTGCCAGCAATCCATTCTCCTCCATTGCAGATGGATTTTATGAGAGGACAAGTTAATTCCCTGAATCTGGGTCTGTAGATAAATCCAGTAATAATGGTGTATTCTGTAATCATATCTAAAAATAAAACCATTACTTGATTGCCGCTAACTTCATAGGGGCTTTTGGGGCATTGAGACTTTTGGATAAGAAACAAACATATACGTAACTAATTTATAGAGCAGAACTAGTTGTTTTCATCTGGGAATTATGGAGGTTTCCACAGGCACCTGTTTAAACCTAATATTCTTTCCTTCATCCTGTCTCAAGTTTCTGGATAGATTTAATTACATTAAATACCAAATGTTATTCTGCTACCAGGTTATTAGTAGACCAGCTCAATTTTCAGTGCTTTCTTTTTTATAACCTCAAGTCTGCTTATCTGTTACATCTGATTGTTTCATTCCATAGTATGGTTCTTACTCATAGTCCTTCAAGGTCTTTTCTGTAATGTGTACTATTTCTGAATTTTACTAGTTTTTCCTCATTCATACGGGAAAGGGATGGCCATCATCAGGACAGGTCATTACTGTTAGCTTAGTTGTTTCAGAGGTTTATTAGACAAGCTAATATACTTTAGTAAAGCTACTTAATAGCATTAAAGGCAGGGTATGTAAGTCACCTACTTTGGTACCTGCCAAGAGAGATTCAGAATAATGGTTTTCAAATGCTTTCCCTTATTTTTACCCATCCTCTAGGTAAAAACTACTTTGATAGCACTGGAAGAGAAGGAGAGAGTTAAGGAAAAGAAAGAGGTAAGGTAAAGCTCTGTAATTTAAAAAAAAAATATTCATTTCTGTTCATCAAGTGGAAGAAACTGTTCCTTCTTCAATGGATATTTGTTGCATTGAGACTCTTTAAAGTGAGGCATTCATGTATCAGATCAAGTTGATTTTGAGTGATCACATTTTTGTCTGTGTTCATCCTATCAGTCATTCAGAAACTGCTGTGGTATCAGACCAAGACAGTGAGACACAACAGCATTGAGCTTATATTTAGGATAATGTTAATTAACATAAGTTTTCTATTATACGGGTATTTCTTTTTTTTACATTGTGCTAAATGCTAGCATAAAGAAAAGTGTCTGCAAAAAGACCCACTTGTGTTGTTTTCACAAGTATTTCAAAAGTAAGCAGGCGGCAGATTTCTGTTTCAGTGGCCATGGGATTTTGCAAATGTGTGAGTTTTATAAGCCCCTTTGAAAATACATCACATGGAGCCTAAATGTAAGATACTTGGAAATTTCAAGTCCAAGTTTAGTTCTAGTTTACATGCTAATAACACACATCATTGCTTTGAGCAAGAGTAAACAAGTACTCTGAAAAAAACACAGGCCAACAAAAAACTATTGTGGTTAAAACTGTCAGCTTGGAAGTCCCTGCAACTTGAATCTTAACAATGCAGATCACGAATCCCAGATTTTGAAAACTAACTGTATGGAAAACCTTCCAATTTTCAGAACAAGTGTTTCCAAGATCACCTTTTCAGTGACGGGTAGTCGAAACCTTAATAATATGATTATACATCTTCTTTCTTAACTAATATTTATTTTGCATTATTCCTTAATAGAAAGCATCACAGTTAATGAGCAAAATGCTATGAAACCTTTCAGCAAATATAATTCAGGGAGTATTTTCAAGTATTGCTGGTTATTTTAAGAAGTCACAGTGCCTCTTAATTGCTTTTGTTTGAAGAGACAGTTGTTGACAAGCAGTAGTTCTAAGAGTAAAGACTTGTGAGCTTTTTAACTTTAAAAAATTGTATTTCATTTTCTTTTTAATGTCAGTACAGAAATTGGAACAGTGTTTAGAAATAAGTTTTTAATTTTTTTTTTCACAGAAAGAGAAGGCAGCAAAGTAACTCCACTGGAACACATGGTGGTTTGAATAACTTTGTACTGACATTCTTATTAGTATCCAAGTTCATTTTTATAGAGTCCATAGCACTTGTTGCAGGAGAAGCTTGAAAATATTAGCAGTTAAGCTGCCTGAAAATTTCGACAGGTTTTAACAGTGGTAATATTTATTCAGAAGTCTATAATTAAAGTATGTAGAACGTCATCTGTGTTCTCACTTATTTGACTTGGTTTTTACATGTACTTTTAGTCAAAAATTACTTGTAGATGCTATCTAATGTATTTGACTTGAAAACAGTCCAAATCTGTAATGGTTAAGAATTAAGAACATGGGGTTCACATGAAAATAGTACCTTGTCCAAGAGCACACAATTAAGTTATCAATATTTTTTTAATCAGAATAATTT
Source organism: Vireo altiloquus (assembly GCA_013396875.1). Lineage (NCBI taxonomy): Eukaryota > Metazoa > Chordata > Aves > Passeriformes > Vireonidae > Vireo > Vireo altiloquus. The sequence goes on along the minus strand of VZRF01008663.1, from coordinate 175,884 downwards.
TCTATCTTAGACAACTATTTTCTTTCCTAATGATTGACATAAATATCAATTTTTTTCCTGAAGTAACAAGAACCTGTTAAAGGTTCCTGTAAACCTGTAAAAACAGAAGCCCAAGAATTACAGATATAAAGGGAGGCTGATAGGGTAAGTTTATTGACAGGTTTTTAATCTTAAGTTTCACATGGTAGATTTAGAAATACAGAGCTCTCTTCACAGATAATGAGTAGAATCAACTTTTTTGTTATTACTTTTATGTGGTCATTTATAATTTTATGTGTCTCTCAGGCTTGTATTTCAGTCATCGGTCTTCAAGGCATGGTAGCAAAGCTGTTGGCAATACAGTGGTATTCTCAAAGTTGGCTACAGGCCTGCTCAGCTATGGAAGACTTGAAGACTTATGTGGAATGTTGTTTATGTTGAAAATTTAAAATATATCCATTCAATATCTAGTTATTCTTTTTTTACCACCATCATTCTGCCATCAGTAAAGTACTAGTGGCTTTGGGGCACAACTTTTGCTGCAACATGATGAGAATATCCAGGTTTTTAAAAGAAAACAGCTGGTTTTTTTCAGTTTGAGTTGCCTGGTACAGATGAGAACTTACTAAATTGTAGGGAGAAGGCAGCTTTTCATCTGACTTAGGACAGATAAATTCACTAGGATCCTAGGGGGTTATCAGGTTCTTACTATGGCTGAATCTATCCTCGGGAATTCAACTGTGACTTGCAAAAGAGGCTTGTTTGCCAGCAGCAGTGCCAGTGAAGCTTAATGCCTGCTGCCTTTTCTTCTAAGAAAACAGTATTAGGTTCTGGTAAATTCTGGTGGTGAACAGGAATACAGTATAAATAAAAATATGTACAGTAACTTTAGATTATTTAATATGACTCTTCAAAATTAACCCGTAGCTGCTAGAACTTGAGACTTACTTTGCATAGAGAGACATTCTCAGGTTAAACTGCTAACATGACATGACAATAAACGGAGATGCCAAAGCCCAGATTTGTACTAAGAATGTGGACAGATGCAAAAACATGAGTCACACTTCCAAGCAGCTTAACTTCTTTGGGACACATGCAGTATTAAAACCGCATTAAAAATGATGCCTAGCTAACTTTTGGCAAATATGACGGCATGTCAAGTGAGAAAAATGTCTTTTTAGAGAGAAACATTTATTTACATAAGCAACTAATTTGTGCAGTTTCACATTTCAACTTGGAAGTGGAGGATTTCTCCTTACTAAAATGATTTGTGTCATATGAAAAGAAAAATAGATGTTTACGTAAGATCACAGACAAGATTCCCAGGCCTCAATTCAGAAAGGCAAGTGGACTGCAGCAATATGAGCTGATAATACAGTACAGAGTAAGATTACAGCAGGGACTTTCTTTTTAAGAAAGACTTTGAAAGAGAGAGGTAAGCACTCAGCCATTCTTTACACACAGTTTTCCTTACAGAGAGTGAGGCACGCTGCATATTGTGATGCCAAGAGGAAGTTAATGAATTATAGCCACTTCATGGCATTTCAAGTATACTTGATCTAACTGTGTTTTAACCATACAAAAGCAGCAAATACAAATCACATTTTTCTTCTCTGAAACACTGGAGAGGTATCATTGGTATTTATTTAGAATTCCCAGTCTGTATCATCTTGATTTGTAGCAATATATCCAAGTTCAGTCCCAACTGCTGTTGAGGGCAGCGCCAAGAACTCTGATCTGTTATTTTGAATAGGAGGTGGTAATAGGGACAGCAGTGAATTCTGTGTTTGTTCCTTTATCTAGAAAGAAAAAAAGTGAAAATAAAGCTGCACATAAAAGTCTCCATAACTTTGCAACTGACTTCATTAAAAGCATGTGAAATCAGAGCCATGCTCTTGCATGTTACAATACTGAAAGTAACAGGATGAGAGGTTTTGCTTTCCCCGCTCTATTAGTCTTTCAAGACTAATTAAATCAGCTGTGCAGTTCTGCTTTAAATTAAGAATATTAACCATTTTTTTTATTAGTTAGGCTGGCTTTAGTTAAGTTAAATCAACTTCATCAAAATGGGGAAATGGATTCATCTTATGCTTCCTATACTCTATCAATACCATTTTGGTAAAAAAGTCTGAAGCAGGTATGCTCTTACAGGATTGGCTCCAGGTTAACTTCATTATTTTGTAATCCAGCTCTTTTTGTGGCTTATTTAGGTTATAGCTGTGTCATTAACAAAATGTGGTAAACTCACCTGTTTGAAGAATGTATGCGAAAGCAGACTGCTTGCTGATGGCCTGAATCATAAAATGAACAACATAATTATGTTTTGGAAAGTAAAATACTACATTTGGATAATGAGCCAGACTGACAAATAAATTTAAGTCCTGTGGTTTTTCCTCCACAGGACAAATTTGAAGAATGAGAAAAGCAGCACACAATTCCTACATTCTATGCCTCAGTTTGTAGTGAAAGCACTACTGAAGAAATCTATTTTTAAAGGCTTTAGCAAGGAATTTAATGCCTCATTCAAAAGAGACATAGAATTGAAAACATGTATTTCAGATTTCTGGTTTTTTTTTTCCTTTGGACAAAGTACATGTTTGAAAGTTAATTTTACTTGTTACAAAGCACATTCATATTGCAAGAAATTCAGGGGTCAAATGACCTTAAAAGTTTGATTCCTTTATCAGACAAGATAATTCTTAAATTACAAATATAAGTGTATTGTTTTACTTAGTACATCTGGTCTGAAATTCTGAATTTAACAACATTCAACTGATTACTGTATCCTAAACTGTGGGCTTTACTTGGTCTTAGATTGAAGTGACAAAGAAATTAGTTTTCACCAGAATGTTACCTTTTCTCAGGGTCCTGTTGCAAGCAAAGTTCTACCAAGTTGTGGAAAGCAGGTGAAAATGTTTTGGAAAAGGGCATTTGTAGTCTTTCACTAGTCATTGTGCGTGTCATGCTCTCACCAATTCCAGAATCAACACCTGATCGGGAATTCTTCATCCTGGATTCCCCCTGGGGAAAGGTATTTAAATCCCAAGGATAGTAGGCAGGACCTTTCAGCTTTTGCAGCAGCATCTGGTAGAAAGGAATAGCAGTATGACTGTTCAACAGCTATCCAGACCTATTCAGGGTAAGCTGTGAAACTCCAGCGATGGAAGGATTATTTGTTCTAGAAAGAAGCATGCAAATTTGAAATAACAAAAAGCAGCCACTATTTCAGCAGTAATAGCACTGGTTTCTCTGAGTAAAACAAAAAAAAAAGCTGAGCATGTTTTTAACTAGAGAGAAAGTTTAGCATTGTACCTGAGTACGAGGCATATCTTGAAATGGAACGTGTCCATTGGCTAATTCACATGCTGTAATTCCCACACTGTAAATGTCAGACTTCATGTTGTAGCCAGACAAATCCTGTGAGAGAAAGAAAACACAACTGATCACTGACACCATTGAGCCAATAAGAATAGGAGTGCCTGCTTCAAAACGAGACTGTAGTACCCCATAACCTACACAGTATTGAAGCAATTATATTGTGAAACCTCAGGCTTTTTTCAGAAATCTGATGGCTGTACTGAACACAAGTTTCAGGATCTGCAGTAGTTTCCAGGAGGTTTGGGCAAAGAGACTTAGTACAGCATCACCTTACCAACAGCTTTAGAACTGGTTCCTTCTAGAAGAATTAAAAATTCACTACATACGTGTACTTTTAAAAGTTGCATTTCAACATTTTTCACTGTACTTCTACAAGCAGACTTAAGTTGGAAACTGAGTATTGCCAATAACTTTGAATAGGAAAAATGATGTGTAATTTCTACTAACCTGTCTCAGCAGTTCAGGACTCAGCCAAGGAAGCACGGATGTACTGAACTGGGGGAAATCATATACCACCTTTGACTTCTGTCCATTGTTAACTAAACTGTAAAGGTTGTTTAGGCCTGACAGAGAAACCAGGCCATCCTCTGAAATCAGAATGTGGCTAGCTTTAATATTCCTGTAACATAAAGTGGTAAATTTTAGTTACAAGTATTCAAGCACTATTAGAACAGAAAGGCTTTCATATTTCATTGACTTATAGTGAGATGCTAGCATAGAGTTCATCTCTCTATTTAAAGAGATGATCAGGAAAAAAGTGCCAGAAACTGGAGAAAGGGCCTTCTTCCCTGCAAGGGGTGCAAACTAAGGAAACCCTTTCTCTAACTCAGATTTTCTTCTGCTTCAAAGAGACAAAGCCAGGCAGATGTATAATCCCTGTAACAACTGGCTCAAAGAAATGTATAAATACATTTCCTGCTAAGACTTTACAAACTTAGTTCTGCTGTATTATTGAAAAAATTGTTACTTGTCCACTGTCTGACATAAGAAGGTATATAGGAAAAGGAAGGAGACAATACTTAAGATGAGATGCTATAATCTGGTTCTTACCTATTGATATTCTCCTACCTGTGAATATATCCATTCTGGTGCATGTAATTTAATCCTCTGATTGCACCAAACAGAATGTTCCCTATCAAAGCTTCACTCATTCCTTCAGGAAAGTAAGTCTTCAGCAGGTGTCTAGCTGAACCTGGAAGTGAAAAAAACCTAGCTAGGCCTAACAAGTCTTGTTAAATTACTTGTCTATACTTCCTTCAGTGTATACACTCATCAAGAGCAGGAGTCTCATGTTTCTATTGACTCTGGTGCATCGAGGACAGTTATTACATGGATGTAACTGATGCCCCATGTCATGCTGGTTAACTGGAAGTCTATGCCCAACCTGTATTCAGTGTAGATATACATCTCCCAGTTACCATTCCTAGCACCATGGTGGGTGCTAGGACTAAGTGGAATTTAATGCAGTTCAAATGCCAGTTTTCACTGGGGGGGAAGTCTTCTCTAAACAAATGGTTTGGGAGAGTTTGTTTTTTTACAAGACAGGAGATGATTAAAGAGAAACCTCTCATGGACCGTGTGGTCCAACTTGTATCAGCCCTTTTTCCTATTCCAAAATTGCAGTTAACAGTTCTTACCATAGGCCATGAATGGGGAGATGACCCAAAGCCAGCTTCCAGCTGTAAACACTGTCCAAAATGTCATTATGTTGGGATGCTGGAAAAAGTGTGATAAAACCACCTCATTCTATGGAATTAAATGAAAGTGGATGTGTTAACCACAAGACAGCAGTCCTACTAAGAGCATTAACTACATCAATAATCAGTAAATAGAACTGTTTCCTGGCATTTATACAAGATTGCAGGTGATGTGCATAGCCTGCAACAGAAATGTAATTAGCTTGTCCATAATTGTATTTGTCTGAAGTAAATCTAGTTTGTTCGTAGTCGAAGTCTTGGTGTTAAATAAGAGTACAGAACATATTTGAAATAAGTTGTACAATTACAGAAGTATTTCTAAAGCAATTGTCAGCTGCTGTCTTCAGAAAGCAACTCTCAAATTTACACATGCGTCGTGTTTATTATATTCTGCTCCTTTGGAGGGAAAAACTTGACTGAAATGACCCACTGCAAACAAAGGCTACCTCTGTCCAGTAATCTCATGTGTATTCCTAACTATCTTCATCCGGCTTTGTGCAGAAATGCTGTTCCTTTACCTGTAAGGCTTTCAAGTGCTCTTCAGAGCAGTTTTCTAGGTCTGTGATCCTTACAGCAACTTGCATGTCAGTAGGTGTATGCCGTGCAAGGTAAACTGAAGTTAAGTTGTTGAACCTCCTTCCTGAAACCAGAAATGGCTACCTTAATATTGGAAAGCATAATAATCCATCACATGGTTTCCTCCATATTTAAGAGATCATTTTCCAGTTTTAAAGTTGCAATTGACAGCAGTGTGTCCTTTGCTTTCAGAATGTCAAGACCTTACGTAGTTGCAGCAAAATATATGCAGCAAATTAGTTGAAGCATGGGTCTGCTATTTTAAGAACAACTAGAAGTGTTTAAAAATACATCAGTATCAATTATACATCTAAATGAACAACACTTAGTATGCATATTCACATGAACATATGCATGCATAGTAGGATCTAAGGCACCTATCCTTAGCACAATCAGCTTGGGTAGCCAAGTTACAAGACATGATGTTACTTAAGGCTGTATTTATTGTCACATACCACAGATTTTGAAAACTGACATGTACATGCACAAACATCAAGAGACAATTTCAGGTAATTGTTGATTTGTCTTAGATCTTGAAATAAGCAATTACTAAAATATGAACAGTGCTCTGCACTTTTCTCAACTAAGGAGACGCAAGAATAGTCCTACATTTTCCAAACTTAATATTTACTGCAGTTAACAATAAACTGTTGATTGCAGGAAAAAAAATATTTTAAGGTCCATTTCCATATGTTACCTATTTCCAGCTGGAGTTCATAGTGAGAGACATTTGAAGAGCAAAATACCATTTGATTCTTTCCTGTAGATGGAGGAATGCAGGCTGGATCAGAATCAGCCTGAGAGAGAGAAGAAACAGTTCTCAAAATGACTAAGTAATTTTTAATTGTTTATATTTTTTACATTAATGCAAAAATATTATTAATGCTAAAGTCCAATACTCAAATAAGAACATTCAAGCTGGTACTTTTATCATTACTAAGATTTAGTTTTATGAGTTACAGGTTTTGTGTGTGTATGCTTGTTTTCAAACTAGCACAAGATTAACACTTAGATACCTATAGTCTCCTTCCAAAGTGGAAGGCCCAAAGTACTCTGTTTATTTTTGTTGTCAATATTTTAAGAAGTACTCCCTAATGAGGTTATTTTTAATATGCACCAGCTTTATATTTAACCTTGGGAGTTAAAGTTTCTATTTTCTTCTTACCAGGCATTCATGGATGCTGCTCTGAGATAGCTCTTCTGGTCTGATTGATTCAACTGGTGTACGCAGAATACAGGAGCAGTCCTTGAGAACAGAAATGAGTGAATGTTGGTGGAGTTGCTGCAATTTATTAAATATGGCAGTGCAAAAATGTAAAAAAGTAGGCCTTATAAGCAGCAGTTCAGAAAGTCTTCTGCTACAAGTCAATCAATCAAGGGGTTAAGAAACAGCATAAAGCACATACATGGCAGACCTAGAGAGAAGAGACACTTAAGTCTCCTTTACCAAAGGCTAACACAACAAAGTTCAAGTATCTCAGCACTGTGGAAATCCCCTCAAACAAGACATTTCAACAGATCTTTTCATATAAAGGTATGGCTGGGTGACAAGGAACAACGGCCAAAATTTTTAAAGACAAACTTACCAAACAAGACATGGAACCACTTTAAATCAGGGGAAAAGTCAGGCACACCCATTTATCCTAGAAAAACAATAAAGCAGCAAAGTAAGATAATACATAAACCTGTGATAAACCTAAATCTCCTCAATCACAACTGTGAGGCATTCCTGTCAGCTAACACACACAAAACCCCAGAACTCCAGTTCAGGGAAAGTCTGCTTCTATTTAAGTAGCATATCAATTTCAAACTCCACACTGAGGACTACACATCAACTCAAGTGTTCCTTTTCAATTTATGGGTTTAGAAATTTTATTGCCACTTCTGAACAAACAATTTAATTGCAAGTTAACTGCACAAGTACAAAAAGTAAAAAAGAATGGACTCATGAATCCTTGGCAGTTTGTAGGAAAAGAAATCATTGTCTGTTGTTTTAAAGGAGCACAGCTGTGCTAGTCAGATCTTGGCTTGGCTGTGTGCAGCTGAACTTGCTCACAAAAAAAAGCAAGGCAGAAGCAATTGCACTTTACATTTCACACATGAGAGAGGAAATACTACTGTAAATAAGGGATTGCAGTTAAAAAAAAAGAAGCAACTCAAATAATTTTCACTTTATTAGGCTACAGAATCAGCAAACTCCCTCACAGATCAGAGTAGCCTCTCTGAAAGTCCTCTAGCAGACTTACTTTATGTCTGATGTTTTGAAAGCTTACGCAGTGAGAGATGTCTATTAAGCGTATCAAAACTTCTGTAAGTACAGAATGGGAGTTAACTATTTTACTTTAGCTATAAGCAAAACTTCAACAGTAGAATCACTGAGGTTGGAAAAGACCTCAAGATCACAGAGTCCAACCATTAACCTAACACTGCCAGGCCCACCATTAAACTATGTCCCTAAGCACCACATCTACATGTTTACTGAACACTACTAGGGACAGTGACTCCACCACTTCTCTGGGCAGCCTGTTCCAATGCTTGCCAACCCTTTCAGTGAAGAAAATTTCTCTAAGATCCAATCTAAACCTCCCTTGGTGCAACTTGAGGCCGGTTACTGTCATCCTGTTGCTTGTTACGTGGGAGACGAGGCCAACTCCCACCTCACTTTAACCTCCTTTCCCATAATTGTAGAGTAAGAAGGTCTCACCAAGCCTCCTCTTCTCCAGGCTAAACTCCTTCAGCTTCCTTCCTTGTAATACTTGTGCTCTAGACCTTCCACCAGCTCTGTCGCCCTTCTCTGAATACCCTCCAGTGCCTCAATGTCTTAATTTTTGTGAGGGGCTCAAAACTGAACACAGTACTTGAGATGTGAACTGGCCTCACCAGTGAGTACAGAGGGACAATTACTTCCCTCGTCCTGCTGGCCACACTATTGCTGATACAAACCAGGATGCGACTGGCCTTAGCCACCCAGGCACACTTGGCTCATGTTCAGGCAGCTGTCAAACAGCAACCCCAGGTCCTTTTCTAATGGGCAGCTTTCCAGCCACCATGAGGAATCCTACTTGGTGGCTGATAAAAAGTCAGCTACGGGAGATAGTTCCATGTTAATATGTAATTTTTGTATGAAAGTTAACTGAAACTGATAGGAGTTAAGGAGTTAAGCTTGAATATATCCTGCATTTAAATTATGTATGTTACTTGAAAAGCTAACAAGCCCCTACCACCCCATTCACTGCCAAATATCCAAGCCATTCCTCTGTTACATTTTTACCCTGAAGATTTGCTTGGAGTAAAGAAATACTGTAATTCCTTATTAGAGATACCAAATGGAGACAAAAGTTGATCCCTAACGGGTAGTGGGCACCTTCAGAGGATCAGCACTTGATTTAAACAACTTCACTGAGGAAGTCTGTAGCAGAGTAGGAAAAAAAAAGAATGCAGGTGCTTCAAGATACTGCCCAGCACTGCAATGGCTACAGCATCCTTCTCCTACCTGGAAAGAAGATGCCTCATTCTCCTACACAAGACAATTTATTCTGCTGCTTGCAATATGAAACCACAAAAGCTGAAGAACAGAGTCTTAATAACTATGATATGCCAAAGTCAAATTATCGTAGACTTAGTTCAGAGGTTTATAGCCAGTCAACAGAAACATCCATGGTGCACATTTATTCAAATAACATTACAACTTTAAAGTTTTTATTTTTTTTCTTATGTAGTTTGACATTGTTTCCATTTTTCAATGCGGCTTTGGAGTATGTCCCCACATAAACCTTTTCCCTGTCCCCACATTTTCCCTTCTGTATCGCAGGCTCTTTTTTTTTTTTTTTTGTACTGTTGATAGTGACAAGCGTTGTACAGGTAAAATGACACATTCATCGCACTTTGCCCAAAGCTTCAGCCAAAGAACAGTGCAAGGCAGGAAAAAAACCACAGAAACCTGTGCCTGTGAGCTGGGGGAGTGCGGAGGCTCCGGAGCTGAAGCCCCAGTCCTGGGAACGGGCGTTACTGGGTTCTGCTGACGCTGAGCTGCAGCTCCTACTTCAGCGTGCGCAATGACTGGGGCAGCTCTCGGTCGCGTATCTCGAGTGCAATGATCCGTCCGTGACAAAGCACCGGAACGTTCGGAAGGACGCCCCGCAGGCTCCCCCGCAGTTCCTCACTCGCTCCGTTAAG